>CM075173.1:201791929-201879429 GCA_037576465.1 Parascaris univalens | reverse complement strand
TACTAAGTAGAGAAAACGTTTTTTATCTACTAAGAGAGAGAACTTTGACGTAGATAATAAAAGGTATCGAAATAAACTTAGTTAAATGATACTGCAGGTATGAAATTAAAAAACAGCGTATTTTCAAGTCGATTTCACTCAACTCATTAAAGTGAATTAATTAGTGGAAAAACAAAGAAAAGAAAAGTTCCACGGATGACGGCTGGAGTGGACGCTCTACAAATGATAGCAAATAACATCTACTTGAGATAATCTATAAATTCAATGTTTGAAGCAATCTATGGAGGTAAACCAGTAGATAAAGAATATAAACCGCTTAGAAATGATGCCATTGTGATTCACTTCCGCTTATATCTATGAAATAAAAAAGAACCAACAAATAATTTCAGTAGCTAATAAACCGAAAATCGAGGTATATATATCCGACTAATAAGTTGCAATCCCCTTCAGGAGACTTTTACCATTCAACTATAAAAGCTTTTAAAATGGCTAGCAGAAAACACCAATATATACCTTATTTAATATAATATTTAATATTCAATAAGCACCAATAGGATTTCAATGTGCTGTTCGACAAAGGGTATAGCGGAGTTCTCCCTTTTCGATTCGAGTAATTCATTTCAATGATTCACTTCAATCAATGGCTAGCAAATATTCCCAATTCAACTCATTACTCATACATATGTAAATTATAAATATAAATAATATAGATATAAATATAGATAATATAGATAATTTCTAAACTAAATATCATCATAAGTAAATATCTAAGTACCAATTAATATGAATATTTCAATAACCGATCAAACAATCGCCAAATTCCAGACGTTGAATCGCCGGTGACAGATGATTTGCGAGAAAAAGAACCTTTCAACGATTGGGAAAATATACCCTCTCGAAGTCCTATCGATTTCCCATTTAATACCATCAATAAAACAAAACTTCCCGACTACAATACTATAATCTCTCTCCACAAACATCAAAGTAAATATACAAATTCTATGCATTAAATGTGAGAAAGTGAAAATACGTCCAATAGAAACCTTTAAAATCGTTTTGGCGAAGAAAAAATTCGTCTTCAATGAAAAATTTTTTCGAAATATTCATATAATTCACTATATTAATCTTTTTTTTTCATATCTATTCGAAAAAAGAAATTCTTTGTTTTTTTCTTTACTTCCAGGATAGTTGTTCGTTTTCTTTTACTTCCAGGATAGTTCTTCATTTTCTTTTATTTCCAGGATAGTTCTTCGTTTTCTTTTATTCCCAGGATAGTTGTTCGTTTTCTTTTATTTCCAGGATTGTTCTTCGTTTTCTTTTATTTCCAGGATTGTTCTTCGTTTTCTTTTATTTCCAGGATAGTTCTTCGTTTTCTTTTATTTCCAGGATAGTTCCCTATTTAAAATTCGGATTTTAAATATAATTACACAATATTTATATGAAAGTATTGTGAGGATATTTTATTTCATGATAATTCTTGAAATGATTTGTATAATTTCAATTAATATGACATATTATTTTATGATAGTGACCATCCTGAACAAATCTTCTCAAATCTTATTCTACTCTTCAGTGACCTTAATAGCACATTCTTCTATATAGTATACTGAAATGGATGGAACCATGCCTATCAGTGTTTTACGCCCTCATTGCAAATGGCATTTGTTATTATCTTTAAAGTCAACCACTCTCTCCTCCGTTCCCTCCATCGCAACCATAGGTGTATGTACAGCCTCTATCTGTGCCGTTTAATATATGGTTCCATATATAAATATTCAGAATAGAAACAGGAAAATGTCACAGATGATTTCAACTTACTATTCCGTCTTATTCAATCAATCACCATCTATTCGATCGAGATGTTTCTAGTGCCGAACTAGAGACCATGCCGGATCACTTGGCTAATGTAACATCCTCTAAAAAACAAGAAAGAACCAATAAAAATGCATTTGAATTCGGCACTAAATATGCCGCTATAAATATACACAACATTCCTTAAAAATATTTAAATATCTCAATTATTACGAAATTTTAAAAATTATGAAAATTTCAAAAATTACAAAAAAAAAAAATTCTCAAAATTAAAATATTGAAAATATCGATGAAAATTCTCAACAATTTATTCATTTATATAAATAATTAATTTTAAATAAAATGAAATAAATATTAAATTAAATTTTTTCTCTGTAAAATATCGAAATTACAATAAATGATAAGAAAAAAAGAAACAACGAATATTTGATGAAAATGAATCGAAATCGATATAAATTTGAGTTATCGCCTCAATTATATGGGAGGATCGGATTTTAATTAACATTTTCAAATGTTTAGAAAATTTGCTCACCTCTAAGTTTCCAACATGAAGTTTCTAGCCTCACGAAAAGATGCATCTACCGGAAGTCTAACTAACTATTGCTGCATTATTCAGTCAAGAGGCGAGATTTTCAAACGCAGAATGATATATAGGAACTATAATATTCTTATAAGATAAAACTCCTCCCCCTAAAATTATCTTCATTAGCTAATAATATATTTTATATCTTGACAATCAATGTCGACATATATTCTTAATTATTCATATTAGGAGGAATTCGGCCGAAAGCAAATCGGCTCATTAAGAGCGAATAATGAAGCGATTTTCATCATAGATTATCTTTATTTAATGAAAAAAAATTCCACATACTTGTACACTCATATACGCCGATAAACACCAATAATAGTGAGAATTACAACTCAGATAATTTCAACGAATTAATCAACGATATGATTGCTTGAAATGCGTTCAACTCTCAATATCACTGAATAATTCTGCTATCTTCAGCAAAACAGTGATTCCATCAGAGTAGATGGGGTGAATGGACAATGGACAGCCCTCTCCCTATTCAAACTTAGAATCTCAATGGAGCTTATTTAAAGGATTTTCTTCACTGATGATTGATTATGAGAATTTAACATTAATTAAAAGAAAAACGATTCTTTTATACGAATATTTCTAAGAATTCATTGCCATTCCATCAAAAATAAAGTACCATACCGATAAAAACTATCGTTAGTGAATAGGGCCGAAAAAGAGCAGAAGAGACATATCAAATACTTCATATTATATTATATTTAATAATATATTTCTCCCTAAGAATAATCCGGATTGTGTTCGAACGTGGATTCTCTCCGCTCGCTACTCGGATCGGAGTCGAATTGGACTTGTGATTACTCTTTTAATGATTATTCTTCTTATCTCCGCCATCTTTCCAGCTACCCGACAAATAAAAATCTATCAGATAAAATATTAATATTACCTCAATTCGATCAAGAAACTTCCTTCTAAAGAAATCACTAATAAGCATAAATATTCACTTGTTGAAAAAATATCACCAACATTATGCATGCGTATTATAAACGAGCTTAGCCCATCAGAGCACCTCCAATCGACGATCATAGAGTCCAATTGAGAATTGCAGAAAGCGGAGGAAGGGAGAGGTAAGGCGGACATTACTGGTCACTGCAGTCTAATCTCAAACTGAAATCACAACAAACAACTGATAGCGAAAAAGAGAAATACAAAGATTATGCAAACAAAACAAGAAATCTCCGTTAGCATTTTCTCAATAACCAATTATTTCTTCAATTATTTAATTAATTCACAGAATATCAAACGAACTGTACGAATAATTTCTTTCAGCTCATTAAAAAAACTCAATAAAATAATTTCTCTCCCATCCAATAGTCCCTTTGCGATTCCTCATATGCCCTTTCCTATCCTTCCGTTTTCGTCTCAACTGTATTCTCAATACGTCCACAAATTGGGAATCTCGATGAAAACGGAGGAAAGGGATGAAAGGGAATGAAGGAGAGGCACACGCCGACAATAGCTCTCAATAGTGACAGCATTCATAACGGATCAAAAATCAAAGCAAAACTCCGCGTCTCCGCGCAGATATCACTTTAACATATAAACCTAACGAATCCTTAAATAGTCACTTGCGGAAATACATTAATATCAGAATCCAACATCTAAAATCAATAAATAGTACCATCATTAACGATTTAAAGTACCATCATTAACGATTTAATCCCCCTCCCTTCTTCTCCCTCTCGCCTCTCGTGATTCACCAGCAATATCAAACCAATCCACTCGATAGCATGATCGATCATAAGGCCGATACTACAACCGGTTGAGTAGCATGATGCGGGCTCATGATATTTGTATTTTCGCCGAGTATTTCATCGATTTCTACAACTAATTAAATATTACTCTCATAATATTTGCACTTCAATAACTTCAGAAAATTTGCACAACACATAAAACCCCTTTATAAACAAAAATTCCCCAATAAAGAGTATCCAACTAAATAATCACTCCCAATAAAAGCATCAAATAATAAATATATTTGAAAAATAACATTTAAAAATTCTCGACTTTCAAAGTTACTTAGTGCCAAGCGTTTTAAACCACCTCGTGGGCAGAAATTTCATTTTTTATCAGGGCAAACTTCAAAGAGAATAATGACTTCGAACGAAAGCCTCACTAATTTTAGAATAAATAAACAAATTTAAAGAAAAATAATAGGCAGCCTGAGAAAAATGAATTAAAAACCTTCCAAATATGGAAATACGATCAAAATGAGTGAGAAATACCTCCAAGTACGACATGAAATCCGAAATGCAAATACAGCAGATAGCCGAGATGAAGAGCGAATGTCGCCACTGTCATAGCCAACTTATGTGATTTCTCCCTTGTCTTTGAACACAAATATATACTCTTAAATAGAACATCTCCTCATAGGAAGTTCTCTTATATTCGCATTTCAAAAGAAAAGCTCAACTGTTCCAAAGAATAAAGTAAAATCTCTAAAGAAAGACTTTTAAAAGAGTTTAAATGCCGAGGAATAACCATTAAAAACAATAAACAACAAAAAAAACAACTCAAAATCACGATAAAAAACAGAGCCGATGAAACAGTAATGGTCTCTGAAGTCATCTCACAGATGCCACGGAAGATGGCTGCGTAATTCCTCCTAAGCCTAGCCAACATGGAATGGAAATCCTCCTTACTCTACGAGAACGGTAGCATCGAAAACTTCAACTCCTCGGAAATTTTCATCTAGCTTCTAAACTTCACCTTTATAAAATCTATATAAACCATGCGTCTCGTAATTAAAAAGAACTCTAATTAATAGGCATGAAGCATATAATGATGAACATATACTTGAGAATTCTTGGCTCATTTCACTAATCCTAAACAATTCGATTCCGTTCATTAGCTCTATTTTATATACTTTCAATTCCCATCTGTCCCACCAACTATATCCATATCATCATTCCATATTTCTGATTTATAATATAAAGAGTTGAAAGACTCCAAAAATTGCAAGATTCCTTCACAAAGAACATCTTATAATGCCTCATATTGCAATATAAACGACATATTTCCATAAAATCAGAACGAACCACTCGAAGTGCCGATGGAACACAAAATATGATCATCAATGCATAGAAGAAAAGATGAGAATGCGATGGATGGAACAGTGTTACCATAAAGACGACAATACAGTGACTGAAGAGTGAATATCCCTGAAATGAACACCTCAATAATCTCCACTTATTATTCATTAATTATCGAAAAATTGTTAATTTAAATAAAATAACACAATAATAACTCAAAATTAACACTCAATAATTCCCCTCAACAACAGTTGCATCTTAAGTTATATGCCTATGTTTAATTATTCAGGAATGCCTCATACCACAACTACACTGATTCCCTCAGATGGCTTAAAGCGTTTACATATCAGTCGAATGTGTTATTCAATAAAACTTCCATAATCAATGATTTATCTATACGAATGAATGATATGATCTATGAAAGCAAGCAACGTCTACAAATTCACTCTCAACGACTAACCACAAGAGAAAAGATGTATACAGAGGAGACATCCGTGCTCAGAATATAGCCCAACGTTGAGATCGTTAATGATATAAAGAACCACGCACTGAAGCATGTCACCATTGCTGTGCCCATTAGTGTACCATCTTGCACTATATAGCTGAATAAAAATAACTTCAAATATATATTTATTTATTATTTATTTACTTCCAATAACTCCTAAATATATCATTTCGTTTGATCTGCATTGATTTATGATCGAAGGCGTCAAAAAAGGTGGATCCTCAATGCGTTTCGTTGTTTCCTCGGAATAAATTTTGAGATTTTCGGCGAAATGTGCAATCACCGAGTGGAAAGCCCTCTTACAACTACCTTTTGACTGCTCGATGAAGCAAGAATAGCCACTTCCTTTAGCATGTTTATTCCACCATCGTAAAATATCAGTGAAACAATTCGATCGATGGCTAAAATGTCGGTAAACGGAGGAAAGAGGAAAAGGTATTCTTTTGTTTGCTACTGAATGAAAGAGCCAATAGATAGAAATAAAAACGCTTTGAAAAGTATGTTCTATGCTCTATAAAATAAAGATGACCAACCCAGATGATTTCATCGAGAACAAAAGCAAAGCGATCATCGTAAGCACGATCATTGATGGACCATACATATCGGCGGAGACACTCATCTTCGAGGGTTGTCGCGGAATCAACGACTGTATCAGACGATTTCTTACTTGCCGCGGATCGACATCAAAGTATGGTCGGAAAATGTCGATACGACCATATGAGTTGAACGTCTCTTTCATCTGTTTTCTACCAGCTTCCCACATCTAAAGTTCGGTTTTTTGACCTCAATGAGATTGAACAAAGAGGTCACAGAGTAGAAGAGGACTCGGATAGCAGAACGTCCTGCAAATCGAGTGAGTGAAGGATGTGGATAGGGAGGGATACGTCAACAATCCACAAAAACAATTTGGATTGTGGACAGCCTCGACAACTTAAACGTCTACGAGCCGATTCAGCTGATCGCATCTGTACGCACTCTAGGCAGCTAGATGAAAGAAGATTTTCTGACTTTCCTGGCGGATGACGAAAGAGGAAAGGAACACTAGATGTAAAAACCTTTATTGCTCTTTTCAAGGTTAGCAACTTTAGAAAACCACTTCTACCAGGACTTTCGGTTCGTAGGAAAAGAAATAACCATCTCGGAGAGACGGCCTTCAAGAAAGGCTGCATCCTGATTCGGTATTGTTTGATCGGTGGATGAAGATCGCTGACGAGCTTCAACGAAGTCTACATCGCCTCTCGGATATTCCATTGTTTTCTTAGATCATTCAGCACTTGTTCTTGATTATACCTTCACAGAGGCACTTCCGCTTCTAAGAAGTCGGATTATCTGAAGAACAATTACCTAAGCCGAGATAATACACTTTCAAAAACACATTAAGAAAAGCGAATATAAGAATAGATGAAATATACAACAATACTTAAGATGGATATTCATAGAACGCTTGCATAAGCTTGATAGAGCGATTCTCGAAATGCGCACTGAAATATCAGTAAAACGATATGCGAAGGATTCACTGATCCATGAGTCCGTCGACTGTGATAGATAACAGCGATGAGACGTTTTGTATCGGGTACGGATACGATGAGGAAGTCGCCGACGTTGGCCACCGCACCAACCATCGACAAATGGAAGACTCTGTAGCCACATAACAGCGATGAGACGTTTTGTATCGGGTACGGATACGATGGGGAAGTCGCCGACGTTGGCCACCGCACCAACTATCGACAAATGGAAGACTCTGTAGCCACATAACAGCGATGAGACGTTTTGTATCGGGTACGGATACGATGGGAAGTCGCCGACGTTGGCCACCGCACCAACCATCGACAAATGGAAGACTGTAGCCACATAACAGCGATGAGACGTTTTGTATCGGGTACGGATACGATGAGGAAGTCGCCGACGTTGGCCACCGCACCAACCATCGACAAATGGAAGACTCTGTAGCCACATAACAGCGATGAGACGTTTTGTATCGGGTACGGATACGATGGGGAAGTCGCCGACGTTGGCCACCGCACCAACCATCGACAAATGGAAGACTGTAGCCACATAACAGCGATGAGACGTTTTGTATCGGGTACGGATACGATGAGGAAGTCGCCGACGTTGGCCACCGCACCAACCATCGACAAATGGAAGACTCTGTAGCCACATAACAGCGATGAGACGTTTTGTATCGGGTACGGATACGATGGGGAAGTCGCCGACGTGGCCACCGCACCAACATCGACAAATGGAAGACTCTGTAGCCACATAACAGCGATGAGACGTTTTGTATCGGGTACGGATACGATGGGGAAGTCGCCGACGTTGGCCACCGCACCAACCATCGACAAATGGAAGACTCTGTAGCCACATAACAGCGATGAGACGTTTTGTATCGGGTACGGATACGATGGGGAAGTCGCCGACGTTGGCCACCGCACAACTATCGACAAATGGAAGACTCTGTAGCCACATAACAGCGATGAGACGTTTTGTATCGGGTACGGATACGATGGGGAAGTCGCCGACGTTGGCCACCGCACCAACCATCGACAATGGAAGACTCTGTAGCCACATAACAGCGATGAGACGTTTTGTATCGGGTACGGATACGATGAGGAAGTCGCCGACGTTGGCCACCGCACCAACCATCGACAAATGGAAGACTCTGTAGCCACATAACAGCGATGAGACGTTTTGTATCGGGTACGGATACGATGGGGAAGTCGCCGACGTTGGCCACCGCACCAACCATCGACAAATGGAAGACTCTGTAGCCACATAACAGCGATGAGACGTTTTGTATCGGGTACGGATACGATGAGGAAGTCGCCGACGTTGGCCACCGCACCAACCATCGACAAATGGAAGACTCTGTAGCCACATAACAGCGATGAGACGTTTTGTATCGGGTACGGATACGATGGGAAGTCGCCGACGTTGGCCACCGCACAACCATCGACAAATGGAAGACTCTGTAGCCACATAACAGCGATGAGACGTTTTGTATCGGGTACGGATACGATGAGGAAGTCGCGACGTTGGCCACCGCACCAACCATCGACAAATGGAAGACTCTGTAGCCACATAACAGCGATGAGACGTTTTGTATCGGGTACGGATACGATGAGGAAGTCGCCGACGCTGGCCACCGCACCAACCATCGACAAATGGAAGACTCTGTAGCCACATAACAGCGATGAGACGTTTTGTACGGATACGGATACGATGAGGAAGTCGCCGACGCTGGCCACCGCACCAACTATCGACGACTGGGAGAGCCTATAGCCGATGGAATCCGTCTCTCCGAAAATAACCTAACGCTCCGAGGAGAAGAGTGGTGAACTCCGAAATCATGCTAGGCAATAATAAAATCGATGATGTCTCATAGAAAAGTGCATTAATACTCAACTTTTAAGTTAGTGGTGGTGATCGAATGACTATGAATCTTTGGGTGCCATTCAACGTGCATTTGATAAATCAACGAAGCGGCAACGTGATTTACCTTTGTTCGATTGTTAATTATAAAGTATGAGTGCAACTTATGCTTCAGCAATTAAACCTTGAGGATTCATAGTCACGAAGGGGTCCACAAAAAAAAGTTCGAGCTCAAGCTCAGTGCCACTAGAGAACGGAACGACGAATCATGAGACTCGAAGATTTCGAACGTTGAGTGACCTCGTCTCATAAACGAATACAACCCACCACTCACCAATCCACCCGAACTATGACAAACATCTGATACATCACTCTAGAATATCTGCATGTCTCGCATTTTCTCTCACTAGCCCGCCAAGTTGTGCTTCGAACTCTCCTCGCACTCACTCTATCCTCTCTCTTTCTCATACTCTGTTCACATTACCCATATTACTAATTGCTGTTGTTTCGTCACTCACCTCTTGTGGTTTAGTGTTGGGAAGTTGGCTTTTTTGTTGGCAAAATTGAGAGTGAGGTGTTGGGATGGAGCTCGAGCTACGTTGGAGTGGAGAGGATCTCTTCTTGTTTGGGATGGAGCTCGAGCTACGTTGGAGTGGAGAGGATCTCTTCTTATTTGGGATGGAGCTCGAGCTACGTTGGAGTGGAGGGAGATCTCATCGTTTTTTTACAGAGTAATTTTGAATGTGCGCTAATCAGTGATCTTGACGGATTATTAAAAAAAACCCTCGAAGGCTTTCAGCTCTCTCCTCTCTCTCGCAAATATTCATACGATCGTAAAATGCACTCAAAGAATGTCGACTTTCCAAAATTCAGTGTTAGTGTGTAGGGGTTTTCAAGAACTTTATAGTGCTCTCATTTAGCTTGAGGAGTTCGAGCTCATGAAGCTGCAGCTCTTTCTTGAGCACTGTAATGCTTTATATTTTGCTCTATGAGGCATACAGTATAAACCAGAAAGATGATCGAGACGTTCATAAATATGTATAAGATATATCGTAGACGATAAACGACGGCCGCAGACAGCAGTTTCACGAACGATAGGATCGATGAAGTGATTCCTAAGTTCAGATCTATCTCAGTGCAATACTGTGAATGTTTTTCGGTGGAATCTGTTTTTGTAGAATAATGAAACTTACTCTACATTTCCTAAGTCATTGTTTTCCTCATCGAGATTGAGGTCGAGCTCAAGTTCAGCTCATTTTTTCCTCACCGAGATTGAGATGGAGCTCAGGTTCAGCTTATCTCCTTATGCTTGGCACTAACCGGAACCGGAATTCATTTAGCGCTAGCAATGTTGGATCCGCTCAATGCAAGTGCTCATCCCCAGATATCTTTATCGTCCACTTCATTGACCTCACCTTTGAACGGTTTATGATTAATGATATTATTGATGGCGCTAAGCGTTTCCGGTACTTCTCTTCACGGATCGATCTCGATCACTTTTTCAGTAAGGGTCACGATCACTTCTTTAGTAAAGGTCACGATCACTTCTTCAGTAAGGGTCACGATCACTTCTTTAGTAAGGGTTTATTTGGTGATTTAATCATACGAGAAGCAGTATTATCTCTATCCAATTCCACTATTCCCACTATGAATTGGACACTTGAAAATGGACAAAAATAGTCAGCCGAATTAGAGGTGAATCCTTGACTGAAAAGTTAGGGAGATGTGAGAACGCCTGCATCCGCTTTCCTGGATATTTATAGAAGCTGCATCCGCTTTCCCGGATATTTATAGAAACTGCATCCGTTTTCCTGGATATTTATAGAAGCGGCATCCGCTTTCCTGGATTTTTATAGAAACCGCGTCCGTTTTTCTGGATATTTATAAACACGTCTATTCTGGATATTTGAACGAGAAAATCTGCGTATTTATCATTGTCACTGTGCTAGCTCTATGTTTTCTTATTCATTCTTTAGGTGGAGAGAATCGGAATTAAAGAGAGGAGTTCGATATTAGCGGAGATGAACGGTGAGGGATCGTCGATGGAGACGAAGCAAATGGCCGAAACTGCGGTGATCGCTCAGCATGATTGGTTCACTTGCATTAGGTATTTGAGTCTCTCCTTTTTTCAACTTGAGAACGAAAAAATCGAATTGCTCTATGAATTAATTCTTTTTCTCCAGTTTTTTTGGCTATTTTCTTCTCTTTTAGGTCATAGGTCAGAGCTTTCTTACTGCTATTTTCATTCATTTATGCTAAGTTCGTGTTCTTTATACGATCTGAGATGAGCATCTATTTTTCTCGTATTTCGCAGCTCGACCTTTGACCTCCTTTTATAAAGCACCATTCGACGTTGTGGGAATTCCTTTGACCACCAATGTGATTCACTTCGCAGAAATTCCTTTGAAGTCGTTACTTTTAGGGAGTTATGTTGTTAGCTCGAACCTCTGAGTGAAGCAGTTGGATAGAGAAGTATTTATTAACAATGATGGGGGATTCTTCGCTATAAAAATCCAAAAGTATTCGTTGTATTTCCAGTGGGATGAATGCCTTCGTGGTGCTCAATTTAATGTATTTTTTGCTGATTTTGAGTAATTTTCTCTTATTAATCGGTATATTTGATTTTGGAACTTTCAAATTATCTCATGGTCCGTTCACTTGAATCCACATTGTCGACGTTTTGGGACAGATCGAATTTCAGGTTTATTAGCCTATAATGGAGTTGGAGGAGAGTGGGAGAGAATAAAGTGCAGTTGATCTAACGACCGGCTTAATAGCTCGTTGATCTTCTCTGCCCGCTTCACGATCATCACTATTGATATCATTTTTAGTGACATTTCCGCCATCTTAGAAACTAGCAGAATGACCATTGAGGGTATTTTCTCGCTAATTATTCGAAATTCTCATTTAGTATCGATTTTCCCGACGATCTTTTCGCTCGTGTTGTTTCTTATTGAATCTTAGATCAGCTAATCGAGAACTTCTTAGTGATTCTTCTTTCAGGAACCCTGAAGCAGAGATTAGTTTCTTTGTGGGTATTCGAGAGTATGGTTCGTTGTCGGATTTCATCGATATACGCTATAGAGGTGGGAATCTGTTGGCGGCTTCACCGGAAAGAGTTCATGTCGAGAAGCTCAGCGCGGTAAGTTTATATTTATTATGATACGTTTTATTAGGATGAAATATTAATATATTTGGTTTATTTGGGTATATATTCTTAACTCATAATATTCAATAAAGAACTCTTGTAAAAGAGGAAGGAACGCTTATATAGACGTATATTAGCAATGAGAGGAGTAAAAGGGTGAGTTTATCCGTAGGAGACATCTCTCCTCACCTGGAAGATGATACAGTGCTGGTTTTAAGAGACGTCTAGCGGTCACTTTCAAAGATAGTGTGTCGACGACTTTCGTGGCGCCTCGTATCGAATTCACAACGATGCATTCTTCAAGCGTACAGAGTGTCGACGTCTCTCCAAGTGGACGACTTGCCGTCTCATCGGACTCTCATGGGCGAATTGTCGTTTGGAATACGGATACTGCTGAAATTATTGTTTGTTTGTTTATCGCTTTTAGAGGAGAAATTACTATTGTCGGGAATTTATAGAAGAATTCTTGCTTGGATTTGTGGGATAGTTGAACACCTTTCCTCACCTGGAAGGGACACCTCTCCTCACGGTAGTTGAAGGTAGGCTTGTTTTCTGGATGGTTATCTTAGTCCAAAGGGGATTTGGGAACATGGAAAAGATTAATCGATAAAAAGCTGATGCAAGTTGTTAAAAGAAGCTTAGTGAATGAGGGGAGGGAAAGAGGGTGAGATGGGGAAGTTGGTGAGTATGCGCCTAAAAATTCCTCGTGCAGAACTTACTCAAAATTGTCCGGTCGGGAATTCTATATGGAAGTTCTTAAAGCGTAAAAGGCCAATTTTTGAAGAAATATGCGATATCACAATGCATATATCCTCCTTAATTGCTTCATTTGAGGTCCAAAGCGTTACATCATTTTTTTTGGTTATGCAATGAGGACCATGAGTTGAGCCTGATCCTGAGAGACTTTGCTTCTTTTATGGCTGATAGAGATGAATGGCTTCATCGCAATCAGAATTGGTTGGGCAGTTGCGGTCTTGAAGCGTTTCTGGCCATGAAGTGATTCAGATCTTGATCGTCTATAGGACCGGATTCGATGCAGTCTAGTCCATCACTGTGGTATTTGCTTACAACTTACTGCCGTTCTTATTGTTAGGCAGTATTCGAACTCTTCAATGCCAACAAATCTTATAGGTCTCATCTCCATTTTTTAATGTTCATGAGGTCTTTTTCAGCGGATTTGGTCTTTTTATAGAGGAATTTCGTCGGCCACATATTTGACGTGAATAGGTGTCGTTTTTTCCCATCTGGACTAGTCGTTCTATCGGCCGGTATGGATATGAGTGTTCGAATATGGAGTGTCGAGACAGGGCAGTGTCCAAGAGTCTTGAAAGGACATAAGCAAGGTGATTCTCTTTCCTCAATTTGTTGTTCATTTCATCGACTTACCTATTGTTTATTTGGCATTTTGGCATCCTTGAGCCTCAAGTTTTGTGTCATAGAGAGATTTCACTTATGAATTTCAACAGCTCTCAGAGAGGAGGAAGCGAAATTCTAGGAGATGAAATTACCGCCGATAGTGACTTCCAGGATTACTGAAGAAAGGAGTGGAGTGTGCTTGTTCATCCATTTTCCCCTGTTCGGTGTTATTTTATCATTGTTTTCGCCTAATGAGCATAAATCTTCAAGACGCTTTGACTTCTGGTGTATTTTGGCCTTTGTGCAAGGTCCTAGTAAGATTTGATGGCCTAAGGGAGAAAACTACCAGCAACTGCTCGGATTTGAAGAGCTCGAGCCATCTTTATTCCTCGAGATTAACAAACTCTAGGGTATTTAATCTAACAGATGGTTAATAAATGTTCAGTTTTCAGGTGTGGTTGACATCGGTATAATCGACCGTGGCAAAGAGGTGCTGTCTTGCTCTAAGGATGGTAGTGTGAAAATGTGGAACTGTGGTTCAGCAGAATGTTTAAGGACATGGTGTCCAGAAGTTGGAGTCGTGAACGCGTTATCCGTTAAGCGGTCGTCAGCTGGTAATTTTCAATGCCTTTGATCCGGGGAAAGTGCTTGTAGGAGCAAAAGGGTTGTCCATATTGAGCACGTGTTAGTTCTTTAGAGGTTCCACTCTTTTGAGGTGATGCTTTGTTTTTCAGTAGTATTTTTTGCTCTCATTGAGGTAATACTTTATTCGAAAGGGTTGCGGTTCAAAGGTCACACGTCTGACTGTTGTGGTTTCCCTTTATCCAGCCTATTATAAGACTATCTCTTAGGTTGTTGAGATAGTGTGATGAGTCGAGAACACTGATTCATTGCTTTGCTTTGTTTTCAGTTTCAAACATTTTTGGCGTCGCTTGTGAGATGAGAGCAGCTAAAGTCTACGATATTCGAAGCGATGAGCCGGTAATTTTCGTCTTCTCTTACTTTAGAGAGAGATCTCTCGCAGTTGGTTCCTTTCTGCCTTCTTCAGATGAGATTCTTTGCGCTCCTCTGATTACTATAGTATCTTAAAGAAATTTCATTATCGCCTATTTAATTGCTTATGAAAATTTATGCAATTAAATTGAGGTTTTTATTAAGTGATCGTTGGCTAATCATTGATATGATTATTGATATCTCAGCGTAACGATCATTACCAACATCCAGAGGCATTAATGCAATTTTATATTGTTGAGATCAAGTACCGCATAACTGGTTTATGTGAGATGGAAGCATCAGAATGAATGGCTTGGTGAAGTCGTTCAAGGAATAGTGAAAAGGAAGTCATGAAGACGTTACTTTGATTGAATTCATGAAGACGTTAGTGGTTTCTTTAGACTGAACAGCGGTCTAGTCAGTTAAGTAATCCATCGGTAGTAAGTAGGACTTTGGTTCAATATTCGGAAATTGCGGCTAGAGAAGTGGGTTTTAGGGAATCACTATTGATACTGATGGGGAAGAAGGAACGGCGATAACATTTGGAAAGAACTCGGAGAGCGATAATTTATTCATCGGAACATCCGACGGATCTATTCTCTCATACGATTTGAAAGCCGGGTAAGTTCTTTATATAATTGGATATAGTGATTTCTTTTTAAAGGCAATTTTCGATCGACTTTTATATTTATTTAATTATTTTTATTGTTTTAATATGCGTGAAAGTCGTCGCCTAAAAGATAAACTCTATGGCTTTTATTGCTTTACATTTCGTCTTTTAGTTGATTTTCAAAAATGTAGGATGGGATGAGGGGTTTTCTTGTCCTTTGTAAGCTTTAGTTAAGGAAGTCACGTTTGAATGTTGGTTTCAAAGAAATGGGTTTCTTTGCAGTAAAATGCTCGCAAAATTGAAGACTTCACGTGGAGCGGTAACAAGATTATGTATGGAAGATTCATTCGGCTTAATCGCCTCATTTCGTAAGTTAATTCTTATCTCTGGAGGATATTTTACTCGTTTAAAAGTCCAGGAGCAATGGCGATCAGCCTTTCGAGGATGATTTGATTCTCTTCTCATTTCGTTTTTTTTCTCTCTTAGTGAATTACTCTATATTTTGAGCAATTAATTGTATTCGTCTCTTGTTAATTAGACGTTTTTGGGGTAATTATTTGAGTATTCTGATTTATGGTTTAAGATGATGGAACGGTTGGTTGCTACGAGGTACCTTTGAATTCGAAAACGGCAAAGATCGAGTTCTCAGGAGCCGATTGCGACCCGATATACGATATATCGGCGATCGCAGAGGGACGGCAACTCTATACGGCATGTCGAGATCGTATCGTTAGAAGATATACACTCGAATAATTGTTCTATTGTTTTCAACGGTGATTATTCATGATCTCGTTGTTGGTGATATTTAATGAGAAAGATTTTATTTCCATTTATGAGAACAGCGGAAACATTCATTCAACTCGATATCATTGGGGTATATGATTATTGGCGCAAATGTCACATTCCTCTACTGAGACGAAGTGAGATTTCATTCATTGAGTTTGCATTAATAGGCATGAATTTTTAGTGATGCTTTTTCTCGAATTTCTCAAAATTGTTGGGCTAATTGAATGGAATCCAGTGAACTCGAAATATGTGACTTTAATTTGGGTCAGTTTCTTCTGATCGTTACTTTCTTCATAGTCTTCTCTCTCTAATTACCCTCGAGCCGCATCTCCCACCGTCAGTTTCCCAAATTCCCCCCTCTCCATCGAGTTATTATATTCCATCAATGGTTTTTATCTTGGCTTTTCGCTTAGAATGAGAGTTGTTTTGTTAGATTTTGCGTTTGATTATAATGAATGGGATTGCTTGTTGGATGGAATTATTGCCATTTTAATCATTTAATTAATTTGTATTCATTATATAATTAAGAAACGAAGAGAAAGAGAATAAACTGCTTCATAGATGATGATAGTTGAGATTAATTAACTATGAGCTCTCATATCTCAACGAGAAGTTTCCCTCTGCGATTGTCGTAATCTTTAGTGAAAAATTCTAAATTCTATTGTTTCGATTTATTCATAAAGTGGAAATCGAAAAGTATTACTTTGTAAGATTTATTATAAAAATAATATATACAAAAATTTATTCAATAATTTTTTTTTTATTAATTAAAAGTAATAAAAATTAAACTATGAGATGAATTATATCGTTAGTTTTCACAACGTTTAATTTCAACGCTTAGAGGAAATCTTAATTAATTAGTGAATTTTTAAGATTTAATTATCGTTGTATTAAGTTGGACTTAACGAAATGTGAGCATGATATCGGTAAAATGGGAGTTTATTTAATAAATTATGAACTTCTCGGCAGTTTCCCTTTCTTTTTTCGATTCTTCAAAGGAATCGGAAAGGTAAAGAATCGATTTGATTGAGTGTTGAATATGTGCTTTTTGGTAGTATGCGTTTTCTAGTAGTTCCCCGGAGGGTATCGCTGACGTGTTTATAGGAATTCCTATACGGGTAATTTTTCATTTCCTAGAGAAGACGGGAATTATGGAAGTATCGAAGGCGATCGTTGATCGGCAATACTATCAATAAGGTAAGATATTATTGATCGTCGATTATATCAATATCCTTATCCGGAATATATGTGGACGCGTCTCCGGCCGAGTTGATCGCGCAGATTCAACAATAACGTGGCCAGAAATTCTAGTGATGACGGGAGTCGATGACGGGGATGTGGGATTATTTGTTGGAGTTAACTCCCTCTTACTTCCTCAGCTAGCGTTTTTCTTTGTCCACTTATATGCTTGTCTTCCCAAGAAGTGTACAAAATTGAAAATACTGGTAAGTACCAATTCCAGGTCACTTCCTCCCTCCTCATTCCTCCGTTTTGATTGTATTGTTGGAGAAGGTTTCGTTAGCGATATGACGATATGACATATCATAGGTCTTCCGTGTATTAACATAGATCGATTTGCAGATGTTACGGCGAATCTGTGCTAATGATAGCTCGACAAATAGCTTATTGCGTAGTCCATCGAATATTTACAAAGGTGTTATACGATACAAGAGGTCAAAGTTCAGATAGCTCCGTACGACCGTTGAAAACACCAAGTATGCTTGCGCATTTTGATTTCTACTATGGACCAGTTTGATGGCCTTCAATTCGACTGACGCCCATAGCTGTTGTAGTTGCTTGCAAGTCGGAGCATTTATGATTTCCTACAGTTTCACGGAAAGCGATGGCCATCAATTCGATCTTGATCTTCTGACGCATTCAAATATCGGATATCATGAGCTGTCGATGTTCAAACTTTTTCAAATGTTTTTAGTTATTGATTTTTTATTTTTCATTGTTTTCGGATAAGATTTCGATGAATATTATCGATCGGATTTTTTTGCATATGATTTATCACATAATTCGGATACTTTATGACAATGCTTTTTCCTTCAATATCAGAGCCGTGTATCGATGCGATGTCTGTTACTGTCTGTTAATGATCGGGATATAAGTTCAAGTTGCCAATCACCGGATCTAAGAGCTATGATATTGTTGGGTAATCTCGGATCATACGAACTTTGTCGATGGCTTACTTTTATTTGCGACCATGTTTTAAGATCGAATTGATAACTCGATCAGCTATCGGATTTTCCTTTTTAAGAATGATTCGGAAAATCCGATCGGATCATTCATTCATTTTAATCGATCGGATTTTCCTTCAACTCCGATCGGGACAGCGTTTTAATCGTCGGATTTCCGATCGGATAGCGATCAAAAAATTTGATTCAATTTTTTGATCGGATCGGTGATTTGTTTTAATCGATCGGATTTTCTTCTTCAACTCCATCGGATATAATTTGATTTGCGATCGATCAAAAATAATTTGATTCGATGTTTTCAACTCGATCGGATTTTCCGTTCATTTGTTTTAATCGATCGGATCGGATAGCGGTGATTTGCCGTTCAAAAAATTTGTTCATCGAAAACTCGATTTGATTTGCCGTTCATTCATGTTTTATCGATCGGACTCGATCGGATAGCGTGATTTGCCGATTTGATTCGATCGATCGGATTTTCCTTCAAATCGGATTGATTTCATTCATTTTAATCGATCGGATTTTCCTTCAACTCCGATCGGATAGCGGTGATTTGCCGATCAAAAAATTTGATTCATGTTTTAATCGATCGGATTTTCCTTCAACTCCATCGGATAACGGTGATTTGCCGATCAAAAAATTTGATTCATGTTTTAATCGATCGGATTTTCCTTCAACTCCGATCGGATAGCGGTGATTTGCCGATCAAAAAATTTGATTCATGGATGATTTGATCGGATAGCGGTGATTTCGATCAAAAATTTGATTCATATTTTAATCGATCGGATTTTCCTTCAACTCCGATCGGATAACGGTGATTTGCCGATCAAAAAATTTGATTCATGTTTTAATCGATCGGATTTTCCTTCAACTCCGATCGGATAGCGGTGATTTGCCGTTCAAAAAATTTGATTCATATTTTTTGATTCGGATAGCGGTGATTTTTCAAAATTTGATTCATATTTTAATCGATCGGATTTTCATTCAACTCCGATCGGATAGCGGTGATTTGTCGATCTTAAAGAGTGATGATTATAAATTTGATTGTTAGGAAAAACATCAACGTATCATCGGCGATATCGTGGATTTTGTTTGAAATTTTAGGTATTTTATATTGTCTCGAATTTGAGGCGATAAGCGAAAAGTTCTCATTTGATAGTAATATATTGGCGCAGATTATGGAAGAGTTATGAATAAATAATAATTAAGTGAATTTCTTAATTAATTTAATTACTTTGAATATTTATTCAATTCCTTATGTAAATAAAGTATTCTATTTGGGTGAGATTTGTAAAAAATTTGAAGTGAATGGAATATTTGGAAGACTTAAAGGATTAATTGTTAGCTTCTTTAATGACAAGAAATTAATTAGCACCTATGAAAATGTTACAGCTGAATCTTGAATTATGAAGTTATACTGGAATCTTAGTTTCTATGTGAAGCGTCATTTTGGAACGTTGTGTTTACGTGAAGAAATCTATTGGAGTCTTGTTCGACCGTGGCTTCATCGAGATCTTGGAATTCTGTCCGCCTTTTTCCCTCATTCCACTCGTTTCCCGTCCACTCTTCCCTGATCCCCTTTGGTAACTTGTCATTCTGGCTATCTCCTTCGTCCCTGAAGTTGATCTGCGCCGAAATGTGTCTTGGCCCTTTATTGCCTTTGTAACATTCATATATTAATCAGTGTCTGCGCAGTATATGTCCTCTTAAAGTATCATTGATGAAGATGGCAGTTCCTTCCTTACCTTTAAGGAATTTGCTGCATGAAGCATATTTCGAACAGGTAATAATTGAGAAATGAATATTCTAGAGAATGGGAGACGAATGAATACATTTTACAAGAGATGGGTGCAGTGGATCTAATAAAGAAATTGACGGGAACGACAGCTCTCGAAAGGATCGAAAAGAAGCGCAAATTGATCGAAGCAAAAGGTATTCGAATGCCGGAACCCGAGCCGGAAAATATCGAAGAGATGGTAACTTATAGGTCTTATTTTTCTCCGGCAATATCTGAGGAAATATACGGATTTATGAAGGATGATGAGTATCTTTGGTTCCAAAAAAGGAGCATTGGTCGGTATATCGAAGGTAGAAAGTGGCAGAAAGGATGTCTAATATCAGGCTGAAGAAGGATGTGTGATGTTATTTCTTCCCGCTGGTGATCTGTGATGTTATTCCTTTCCGCTGGTGATCTGTGATGTTATTCCTTCCCGCTGGTGATCTGTGATGTTATTCCTTCCCGGTGGTGATCTGTGATGTTATTCCTTCCCGCTGGTTTAATTAAGAGAAGATTTTTTTCCCATATACTTCTTATCATCAAAACTATGAATAATTATCGTCTCTGTCTTTTAATTAATTATTCCATCATTGTCATTTTCCCATTTTACCATTATTATATCCGTTTGCATGGTCACTTGGAAGATCATCAGATCTTTTGAGGAAGTTTCGAAGAGTGCGACCGTCATGTACAATTGACAGTCTTATCCTTTTTATCCGCGATTATGCGCATGTGGAGATAACAGTTTACAAAGGGATCACAGCGCAAAATCTCAGCACTTCTTTTGGTCGTAGAAAAAACGAAGGGCATGGCGGATATTACACTGTTTCTTTTTTAGGAGCCTGTGGAAGCCGAAGAGGATCTGTCGATGCGGGGTGAAGCTGGCTTAAATGAATTCCGTCGATCAGGTCAAACGCTTACAAGGGCCGATTTGCAATTGGGAAGGAAGCCCGGTGATCGTGATGACCAGGATATCGTGTATGTGTTTGTGTTACTGAACTAAAGGTGCTTGACGATGATGAAGTGTGTATACATTTATTGCGGTTAAAGCGGAGTTTATAGGAATCGGACTTGAAATGAGCCCACATAATGGCAACCGTAGCTCTCCTCGAAACTATCAGCGCTGGAATGGATGTGAAAGCTTCATTTCTGAAAAAGAAAAATTGCGAGAAGTTAAGCCATAGGTCACTATGATCATAAAGAAAATAAACGAAGAAATATAAGAGTGACATACTAATAGATAGTTTATTTGTCAATATTTTCTCGTTTATTCGGGGTCAACATCACAGAGTCATTAATTATAGGGATTGGATGGCAATTCTTTGTGTGTAGAGCTGAGTTGATATTTTCATATTCTAGGTTTTTCTTTGTTTGTATTGTCTTTATAATTTAATAATTTCTCGTGATTCATTAAAATCTCTCTCTTGATCGAATTTTTATCTCTCAGGATAACAGGTATGGAAGGGGAATATGTACGATTGCCGAAGAAGCAAGACTTCATTATGTATCCACGCAAACTGAAATTGTACTCGATGCCTCGTGGCAGTCTTGCGGATTTTCCATCTCCGATCAAGGATCAGCAAGGAATTCCAAGTGGGCCATGCGTTTTAATTTTTCTATTGTCAGTGAATTGTCGACTGATTTCTGCTTAACTCTTCATACGTGTTGCAGCAAGTTCATTTTGAAGATATTCGCTTAATTTTATGCTCAGATGATCCTAACCTTTTGAATTTGGGGACAAGAGGGAAGGAGAAGGTGCTGGTAGGGCGACGAGGATTGCACAAAGGGAGGGAAGTAGAAGTAATGGGAGTGAGTCTTTTGCAAAAATTCGTAGCGAAGCAACTATCGCATTGATTGAGTGCTTCCTGATCTTTGCTTTGCATTTTGTTGTAGAATATTATTGATGTGTGGACATTCTGATACACCGGAACGAATTCATAAATTCCAGGTTGGTGGCTTCTAGATGGTGGCTCAGTAATTCCAGTATTGGCATTGGATCTCGCCGATGGAGAAACACTGTTAGATATGTGTGCGGCTCCTGGTGGTAAAAGTCTCTTGGCTATTCAAACTGGACTCCCAGGTTTTTAAAGATTTACTCTATTGAATTGATTATTTTCTGATTAAAAAAACTCGCCTGTGCCTCGTCACTTAAGATTCTGTCTCATTAATTTCTTTTATTGGTTCCAAACTCTGTTTCTGAGTTTCTGATGGCAGCTCCTCATGTTTGGTGTCGATGAGTAGCTGACTGTATGGTGGAAAGCTAAATGCAACCCTCCACAAGCACTTGCCCCTCCCCCCTTTCTTGATTGTTTAGAGTTGAAGATATGCTGTTATTCGTCTGAGATAAACTGACGTAGGGTGAATTTCGAAGAAGAAAATCTGAATATGTTCTCCAATTATTATCGTTTCTATTGAGGGGAAATATCATAAGTAAGTGATATTGCATTGCTAAGTTTTCCAGCTGTATATCGAACTGTAATATTTTTTATTTTAATTTCATTTCAAACATGAATAATGTATCTTCACAGTTTTATCGATAGATGTTTGACTGCATTAGATATTGAGCCGATTTTCTTGATTAGAGGTACTTTTAATATCAGTTTTATTGTGTACCTTGTAGGGCTGATATACATAGAGGAGTGTACTCATACATTGGTACTGGCAATACTTCCAGTGGTATAAAATTACCTCTCTACGGTGTTTTTGGTTTCTATAATCTTTTTTCATGCTCAGAGGGTTCCGCAAGAAAGTTTTATTGAGCATTTATCGTTCAGAAAAAGTTGTATGCAACGACTACAAATTGAGTCGACTTGGTCAGCTAAGAAGGGCGCTGTCAACATTTGTGCCATTGGATTCGGATGTGGCCAATCGAGTGATCCTTAAACGAAAGGATGCTTGTGATATTCAGCGATGGGATGAAATGGCCGTCTATGATAAGGTTATTTATGTTCATTTTATCGGAGGTTTGAAAAAATTCATTCTTCATCTCGGTTTGGATGTTGAAAAATGCGGATTGTGCCAGTGCATTAGCAGCTATGCCATTGAGAGGTGCGGCAAGTATATTTCTGAAATGTTTTTTTAAGTTTATATAGTTGGAACTAAAAAATTTTACATCTTTTCTTCTTTAAATCGTTGGAATATTGGTATTCGAGTTAAGCCTTATATTACATTTCGAAGTCGTTAATGGATACTCGGATAGTGCATTTGATCCGATATTCTCTTAGTAAGGTCGACCTAGCTATCATGAGCGCATAATTGTCGGTGGCCTCCATGAGTCTCAATTTCCAGCTTCATCTACAGTTCTGTCAGAATTTCCTATTGATGTTGTCTTAGGGCCGAATGTATTTCCGTTCATTAATCTCTCGAAGCATTGCAACGTTGAGAAAATTCATTGCTTTATATTTAATTGGCGTTGATTTTTCGATATTTGTGTTTTGCGTTCTTCATTTCTCCTTTTTTTACTTTTATATATGGTTATCGGCTTATTTTGTTAGGGAAAGAAATACTTCGAAACAACGATAATACTTACGTGAGATCATTGTATCGATGTTATTGTTGGAGTGACTTTATTTGTATTGATTTCCCGTGGCGACAGAAAGGTTTTTCTGAAGTAAAGTTAGCTTAGAGTTCTAAACGATTTAATCGGAATGAATATGAAATGCTTCAGTTTACATTAAATCGTCTGCTAAAGTCGAGAAATAATGTTTTATATATTGGAGTTTGATAAAGATATGTCTATTAAAGAAAATTCAGTGCAACACCGATAGGATTCTGATCATTTGTGAATATTTTTAGTATTTTCTTCTATGAATTTATTTGATTCTACCTCAGAAGTCTCTTTTGAAGTCCTATATTCGTCGTTGCGGTTGTTTTCTTCCTTTCTTGACAGTTTATCATATGAAATTAGTTTCAGGTACTTGTAGATGCGCCATGTTCAACTGATCGCTTTGCAGCGAATCATGATGAAGGGAATATGTTTGCTATAGCGATGACAACTGAACGACTCAACTTACCGCAATTGCAGACAAAACTTCTAATGTATGTTCGTTGTTTAATCAAAAGATCACTTTTCACGCAGTTTCTGTATCAGATATTTCGTAGAACATCTTTTTTTAAGGTGGGTGCGCAGTATCAGATCCAAAAAAACCGACCTCGGTTAGCGTGGCAGATTCAGTTTCCGTTTTTCCGTCAGGTTTCAAGAGAAATTATCGGCGAAGAGGGAGAAGCTTGTAGAGAAATTGAAGCTACATGCTTGAAGACAGACGATGTTTATATGTTTATTATGGCAGTAGATGTGCATTCAATTGCAAGCTTCGATCTTCAGTAATGCGCTACGATCGGTTCGTGTGGGAGGTTCAGTGGTCTATTCAACCTGTACGCTCTCACCGGTACAAAATGAGACGGTGGTGGAAAATGCGGTCGCAATAGCTAATGAACGATTCGGTCTCGAGGTATACGTTGTTTAGTTGTTTATTCATTTATTTATTCATTCTTTTTTTTATTTATAAAAAATGTTTTAATAGACTGTTGATGTTGTGAAGGAGTTAATTAAAGAGCGAATGAATTGATGTAGCGGTGGTTAGAGAGTCGTATTAATAGGGTAGGATCATCCATGCAGTCCATATAGGTGTTTCAATAAGATCTCACGTTGTGACGAATTTCGATGGTGTGGCAGTCGCACGCAAGTGGAATATTGCTTGGCCGTCGTTTTATCAGGATTACATGATGCGCCCTGTCTTAATAGATGATGAGTTTATATCTATAATCTCCTTTACTGCTTTGTTGCTTAATTTGATATACTTTTTGCTTGTTCTCCCATTTTGGAATGTCGGAGTCATTAAATTCCAGATTCCTGAGCAGGATGGTAGTGAAAATTAAGTGGTCTTTCGCACTTCCTGTCTTGTAATGGTCGAGGTAGTGGAGCGAAGAGAGGAAAGAGGCTGATTCATCGAGGATGTATTTTATTTCTTTGTTATTGGGAAGATTCATTAACGGATTGTTCTCTTTCTAGGTGGTAGAGCAAACTCTAGAACAATTGGAACGTCATCTCAAATCAAGTGGATTATTTCGATTTGGAGAGAACTGCCGTCGTGGATCTTTGGTGGTCCCATTTTTGCCATCGAATTTTGGACCGATGTATGTGTGCAAATTACAAAGAACTCGGTAGACGGAATTGTTTGTTATTTTGTTGTTCTGTTTGCTTTATGTTTTTCGTTATTGTTTATATGAGGGTTGAAGGTAATATTGTCACGAAGTGGACGCGTAGATAAGAATTAAAACTGGCAGCACTAAGTCACGAAAGTTCATCGGTCTCCCACTAGAGCAGTCAGCTGTGACGAAGATTGCATTGTTGGAGGACGAAGGAGAAAAAGACGGCTAGAATATGCAGCTGATCGCTCATTGCCCTTTCCGTTTCTTTTGCTCGTTGTCTTCATTTTCTTTTTTCTAGTATATTTATTATAGCTTTCATTTCTAGAAATGGGTACATATTATGCATATCATGATCGATTGATCAAATACAATCGAAATCGGCATTGAGCACAATTTGATGAAAGTATTCAATAAATCGAACGACGTGTTTTATAAAGATATATTCAGAGATCACCGTTGATATTGGCATTATTCTCGAGATAGTCACGAAAGCAATCTCGAATTTGATTGAAGTTCCCGAGGCAAACTAAGTATTTGGAATAGTCGGTTGGTACACCATTTGTTGTTTCACAATAAGCCAAACAAGCCGGCATAACACCTCTGGCACGACAACATGCGGTGTGATCTTTACGTGTTGATGCACAATCCCACATTTGGCCAACCGTTGGACCTTTCGATTGACAAGTGGTCAGGTATAATAAAACCTGAAAAAAAGGGGTGGATTTGTTATCTTATCAGTTCCTTTAACATTGTTATCCTTTCGAAAGACAAGAGTCAAATATAAGAGTCCAACACATCCGTGAGAATTCTTTGAAAAGGGCGAAGTGGAGCAGTGAGAGGGGGAGAAGCGATAATTTTTAATTAGCAATTTCTAATGGTGAAGAGGGAAACGAAATACCGTGGCAAACTCGATATGAAAAGACAATGGAATTTAAAGCAGTGGTCTAGTGTGCTTGAACAAAATAAAGCGAACAATGAGACGCGTCTTACCTCTATATAGTGACTGAGAAATTAGTGTTATTTGGAGAAAGGAAGGGAATGAAACGAAGAGAAAAGTGGCAGATTTGAGTGGAATATTTCTTTAAAAGTGAATTATAGTAAAGGGAACAAAGTCTCAAGTGGAGTAGCACGTCGAACCGACTACAAGGCTTCTATCTCTCATTTTTCTTGTCGAATAGAGATTCTAAACCATATTGATTGATCAGTTATGCAACGATATGTAAACACTCAATGATGCCAACAAATTCATGTGTATTTTATATTTGATTTCTTTACATTTTGCATTAATCGATTCGTTGAAAAGCGAATCTTTGATCGAAAATTTTATAGGCGATTAGTGGAATTAAAAGATAATGGTAATTGATAAATTGTGGGATTAATTGAACATTGAGCGGAATATGAAACTATTCTAATATCATTTCTTTTTCTCCTCAATGACTCTAATATCCTTCTTCCTGTTTTTCTTTTTCTCATATTCTTGCCGAGGAAATAATTCCAATTCGATAGGCGTTAATTCTATACGGCTAAAGATTATAGAGAGCGATAATATTTCAGTAGATGTTCTCTTAATTCAACGATATGAATAGTATCTTGATGAGTGGAATCGATACGCTAGCAATGTCTATGCTATCAAACAATATGGATGATGTTATCAAGTTGTAGCGTTGTCTACTCTAATGTAGCAAATAATTATTTCGCTACTATTAGATCAGATTAATTCATAATTTTTGCCCTCATTATTTTTTATTAATTGATGAAAATAAACGAACGAAATTCGACTTACATTATGCGAGCTGAGTGCATCGAATCCACAATAGCGATTTTTACAAAAGCATCCGCTTGATCGAGTTTTGCACAACATTTTTTCAAACGAACGTCAGCATTTGAGATTACTGATGATGATGATGGTGGTGGTCGTTGAAATTGTGGTATCACAATTGGTGGACGTTGAAAGAATGCCGAGAATAGTGGAAAGAGTTGATCAACTTGTGGATTTGCATCGATATTTTTCATTGTTAGATACATGAATAATGCCAATAATATACGTATCATATTCGTCGATTGTATTTGTTAAATTTTTTTTTTTTTTTGAAAAATTATATCGAATTTCAACGTTATCGTCACTGCAATAATTAGAAATTATTTATTTATTATTTAGCAAAAATAAATAATATTCGTTTAGTCGATTATTTATTTGTATTTTTTTTTGTTTTGTTTTCTTATTTTTTTTCTATTTCATCATTAAATAAATCATCATCTCACTATCGATAATAATGTCGTATTTCAATCGTTTAGTGGAACTAATTTATTCCATTTATATTTCATTTAGCAATTCATTCGATGATTAACGTTTGTTTACCGAAAGAAAGAATTCCGTCGTTTCATAGCTAATCAAACGATTGATCAACATTCATCGAGAAAGCTAATGAAACAGGTTGAATGTTATGGAATGAAAGATATTTTCTGCAAACTATATTTCGCTCTATAAATAAGAAGTTTGATGAAAAGAAATTCCCGGCGAGGAGGGGAAATTATTTTCCCATTCTTGAAACGCCTAATTTCGTCTATTTTCCCATTTGCAATTGCTACAATCTATTCGCTCGGTTATATGTTTACTCTCATAAGTTGCTCTCTCTCTCTGTAATTTGCAGAAAAAAAAGAGAGCAAAAACAAAAGCAATCATTTTTACGGTTATCAACATATATTTTAGTTGTTAAATTTGATAATTAAATAAATACTTTATTTTAGCAGTTTTTATTCGAATCGTAATTGCCGCTAAAGGTTTTGTTCGATTTCCATAGAAATTTATTTTAACTCATTAGGGTCGTATAGGACAGATTATCTCTGTAGTATAAGAGTAAAGAGCGACTGATACGCGAGCAAGAACTGGTTTTGCACAATAAACAGCGCATCACTTTCAAGCAAAATAACGAGTTATACAAACATAGTTTTTCTTTTCCAAACGGTCATATATATATATGTTTATATATATATATATATATGTTTATAGTAATCACAATCGCCATGGTTGAATCATACCGTTATAGTTGAATTATTACAATATATCGAATATCAGTAACAGAGGATGTTCAAAGAGCGGAAAAGTGGATTTTCTTAAGGGAGTGGGTTGTTCTCAGATGTGCGGAGTGAAGTCCATAACAAATGCGCGTTTTCTACACTTTGAAGCGCATTTAATGGAATATTAAGGATAAAAAGAACCCATAAATGGGATGGATATTCGATAAAGCTTGAGAAAAGAATAGCTGCCTCAGCAACCATCAATTTATCCGCTCATTCAGGCTACGCTGGTCATACTACAGCAGGAATTGTCATCGGAAATAGTCATTGATAACGACTGATCACAGTGCTGTGATTGATAAAGTTTTGATCTGCCTACGGAATTTGGGTGAAGATATTTTAGTCGACTGAGAGAATGGAGTAGCTTTGATTCCCACCTTGTTTTAGGAATCGATTTAACAGGCATGAAGATGGGCGTCGGCATGGGGGGATTTTTTGCAGCAATAGTAACAGTTATGAATTCAGAAAAATAGTTGATCAAAATGACTTAGTGGAATGGATCTCCTAAGTATATAGAAAGCATAAGTCCCACTATAAGCCTCAACTTACGTATTAATAGCTGAACGTACGTGTACACGATAGGTTATCGAAACTAGCGATGAAGTAGGATTTTTATCGAGATGAAAAATGACCCAAATATTACCAGTTTCGATGAGGCAATGGCCTAAAAAAAACTAGTCATTGTTATCCATTAAATTTCCAATTGCATAGAGTGATGGTGAAATGTTGATAGATGAACGGAGAATTTAAAAAATATATATATAAATTTATTATGGAGAATAAATGCCGTTATATTTGATGTGAAACAATTTCATAAATGATGCAAAGACTTCAATATTGCTTATCGCCGAATTGAAAATGCTCATTTTATTGCATTTATTAAATTTTCTTCATAATTCAACAATAAATTAAATAGATTTTTCGAAAGTAATATTCGAAATTTTATTCTAAATTTCTTTTTTTTCTATAAAAGAAGAAAAAAAGATGAATTTTGAATTTATTGAATTTGAATCATAAATTCTTCTCGAAATAATAAATTCTATTGTTATAATTAGTTAAGTAAAGAGAATGATACGACTGGAAGTTTTCCGATCATATCCGCTAAGAAGAGAGAAAATTCAGGAATTGGAATCCTTGAATATGGAATATAATCCTAAGAAATAAACAAAAAACCGAATAAAACGAAATACGTATACAAAAATAAAAAAAAAATTCTCTCAATCTCTCAATTAATGCATAGAATTCGTCAATCAGTTTAATGAAGATCCTCGTCGATTTATTCGTCAATTTGGTGATTTTATTCGATATTTGAGATACGTTTTTTTTCAAAGAATTCTTTCAAATTTTATTCGATTTTTGTTGCCGAATAATAGAAAACTTTAGAATAAAAGAATATAACTTTAATTAAATATCAATGTATTATAAAGTAATCAATTACTATAAGCTTAAAATAACGAAATAATCTTTATATATAAAAAATAAACGGAAATATTCATGATTACAATGTGCTTAAGAGGATGAAATGATATCAATGGTGTCGATAGATGTTAGATGAGATTTGTGGAGAAAAATGAAGAAAAGGTTCATCTCTTTGTGTATTTCCACTTATTTCGATTTGTTTCAATGGCAAGTCGATTCATGACGAACAAATCAAAGAACCTGATTGACCACAATTGATCAGCCCTAAATTGTCGATCACAATCGATCTCGTCGTCGTATTTGCAACATTTTCTAAATGCTCTTTCAATTATTTCATTTTATCATCCTTTTTTTTTTCTTCAAATTAGTCAATACTTTTCTAAGTAACCCACTAGAAGCGGTTGAATTAATCTCAGAGTAACTACTATAACGAGTTGTGGGATTATTTCAAAGATACCGCTTTTCATTGAACAATTTCTCATCAAATAGCACTAATTAGATGATCAATATTGTGAGCGCTAACTGAATTTATAAATAAATGGACTTCACGAAATTTCCTGGGAATTCAACAATGATACAATTAAATGGCTTAATAGTAAGCGTACTGATGTAAACGCGAAATTCTTGGGCTAGATTTCATAGTAGGTCTCATGAGAAGCTTCACAATCAACACAATTCCCATCCAACGCTGAGATGGCAAGCTTTTCGTTTATTGATATGTGTAAGCAAGCTTCTGTGAAGAAAAAATATCATCCTCATTTGAGAGGTGATTTTTGTGAGCATAGCTGCAAAGAAAATTTCCAAATTTTCCAATTTTTTCAATATTTGGAATTTTCTATTATAGAAAATATCTTTTAGAATTTATTTTAATTAATTAGCAAAAAAAAGAATTTTTATATGCTGAATTAGAATTCCTCTTCTCTATGTTGAGAATCTCATATCATCGAAACTGCTAAAAGAAAAAGAACCAATAAACCAGTATACATATAGATTTTTGTATGGGAGAGAGTAAATATATTGAAATTTTCGGCATTTTTTTGCCAAATTCTGCAGTTTATCTTTCTCTTTTCTTTGAAATCCATTGAATGTCAATAAAATCTAAAGCTTAAATTATCTTAACTAAAGTTTATCAATATAGAGCTTCATTGATTCGTACGATTAAAATATTCAAGAAAGCTTTGAAAGATGAGCCAACGTTATGAGTAAAATTGCACAAAAAGTGTTTGAAATCGTTAATGAACCAAAATTGAAAATGAGCCGCTTTTAACTACTTATTTCTGCAATAATTATAGTAGAAATGCAAAAAATGCACCTCTAAATTTGCATCGTATAGAGAAAATACTAATAACTGATATGAATATCGAGTTATTTGGAAATTTAATCATTTCTCAAATATAATCAAACACATTAACGAAGCAACAACTAAACACATTGCAAGAAATAAATCGAATCTGAGGATAATGATAACATTCGATGATGATGATATCTGATGATTTAAAAAAAAAAAGAAGTGATGATAAACGAATAGAAAGAAGATCATTATTGCATAAAAGGAAATATCGAAACACTTCGAATGAAGTGAATTTTTGATAGGACGTTTATTTATGTACAATTTGAGGGGTGCCTTATTAACATTAGTGGAACCCGTAGTTGCCTCGATTGTGCGATATGCATGGGCGAACAATTTTCATCTAAGGAAATCAAATGCAATCATGAATGTTGAACATCTCTGATAAAACTGGTCAACGCTTTTAGACCGGTTCGAATATTCAACACACAAATCCACACATACGTAACGTGTTTCGTTTCATTTGGGATTTCATTTCATTCCTCAATAATATCGTCGTTATTTTCTAAAGATTCTTTGAATAGTTATACTTCATAAATCTTACATTAATGCAGCATATATACATATATATATTTCTCATTTATATAAATATATAAAATAAAGAATGAATATAAAAATGAATTTTTAAATTTTCATTAGCAAAAGCTGAAGAAATGATGTAAAATCTTAATAAAGACGATGAAAATATAGCGGAAAAATGAGGAGAAAATCGAATTCTAGTCAAGTAGGGAAAGAGTTGAGTCGATAGAATTGCCACTGTATAGTCGACAAATTGCAATTCATCATATTTTCCGATAAAAAACTCTTCGAATTTCTTTGAACGCTATTGAGAGATGCGATTATCTCGCCGCTTAATCAACAAATTAGAATAATTTTTTGCCTTCATAATAGTGATATTTTTCTCAGTAAAACTTTAATCAAACCAAAAGATGTTTTATTACAGTACAATTGGTTATTATGCAAAATGCTTTGCGATAATTCCGTTCTTCGAGATTAAATAAATCGCGAAATTTTACACCAACAAATCACTATATATGAGAAATTAATATGGTAATATTTAAATATTCAAATATTCAATTAAATATTTAATATTTAAAGGTAATATTTAAAGATAATTAAAGGTAATATTTAAAGATAATTAAGGGTAATATTTAAAGATAACTGAAGGTAATATTTGAAGATAATTAAAGGTAATATTTAAAGGTAATTAAAGGTGATATTTAAAGGTAATTAAAGATAATATTTGAAGGTAATAATAAGGTAATATTTAAAAGTTAAATATTTAATATGTAAACTTCTGAAGCGGCTATTTGTGTTGATTGAATCGACACCGAATTGCTTGGAAGTGATTAGTGGCAATCTTTAAATTGAAAAGAATCCTATAGAAAACAATTGAGTGAAAAATTAATATTAAACATGAAAATGCGATTTTCTAAACAAATTTCTCCACATTTCGATCGCCACAATGAGATCATTGAAATTAAAATATAAGTGCACCAAAAAATTTTCCTTAAAATTTCGGAAAAAATTATCCTTAAAATTCCGGAAAAAAAATGTACTTATAAAATCTTCTAAATTCTATGAATGCAAAAAAAGAAACGCTGAAAATATTCTATGAAAAAAAAATAGAGAAAATGAAATGAAACTTTCAATATTCTCATCAAAAATTGATTATGAATGCAATTATCAAATATATTAAATAACCAATTATCGATATCGAATAAATGAATAAAAATTAGAAATATTTCAATGAAATTCGAATTTGGGCTTTTTTTTTCAGCAATAAGCAGTTCATTTCTCATGCACAAAGTGCATTTTCATACTACTAACCGTTTACAGGTAACTTTAAAGAAGCAGTAGACAACTCCGAGAACAATTAATCTATTTGTCACCTAAGTTGTATTCCCGTAGTTTCGAGTACCTAAGTCGTTTAATGAGTATATTTCAGTGTCTCCGTAGGCGATCGGGTTCACGTTGGCTATGAAACCGAATGAGACTTAAGTCCCGAGTTATTTGCTACTCATCAAAATCCCGTTTGCTCTTCTTTTTTCTTTCTCTTACATCTCCCTATAGTAGAATATATTATTCAATTTTTGCGAGATATTTTAATTACTGCAGCATCCGGTGAGATCGAATCGAGACCATACATAATCCTATAGCATATCGCTATTGCACCTCATTTGTCGCAATGCTATAGCAATATGGACGGCTGAAATTGTGCCATTATTTGTATGAATACATAGCAGATATAATTGCTACGATAGATGTTTTTCCACTTTTATGTATTATAGCAATCGGCTTATGAAATACTAGAAAGTAAGCGAATTGATCGATTTATACAGCACGAAATGATCAGCTTGCATGCACAATATCCACTTATATGAGAGTTGACCTTTCTAATTCATTTAAAAAATCCCCTGAAAAAGTAAAAACTCCGTGAGAGATCTTGCCGGTGAATAAAGATTATACGAAAATGACAAATCATCATGAACGATGACACATGAGGCAATTTTGGGATATAGCTGCCCAATGAGCTTCATAGCTGCGGTTGTGATGATTCCGAGTTGAAAATGACGAGATGATGAGCAAACAAAGAAGGCATATTTATTCATAGATTAAACGTTGCAATAATGTTAATTATATCGCATTCATGAAACTTTGAAGACACAAATCCGCCAAACTAACATAAAATTCTTATGTACTGTATGGTATATTCATCGCTTAGTCGAAGAATATTTTTTCTCCACATATCTGAAGAAATTTAGAAAGATCGCTAAGCATCCACGAGTTGTGTTTAATGCTTCATATGCTTAAATTGTCTAAATTGTAATGAATCATAAATTTAATAAACAAACAAATTCTTATAAATTATCAATTTTTATGATATATATTGTAATTTTTAAAATATAATTTTATCACATTCAACTTTTTATAATTATTTAATAGTGCTAATCGCACGTCAAATTCGTAGACGAATATCTCATAGAGCAAATACAAAAGATGAATGAAATAGCGGATGGAAAAATGGAAGAGTTACATTTGCCGATGAGAACGTTTCGAGTTTCTAACATGACTGCTCAAACCATTCGTCAATATGCGCCAATCGAGCACAACAATCACGCATTTGAGACGACCGCCACCACTATGAGCGAATCTACGTATTAGAGGTGATAAGAGAACGAGATTCGATGTTAACAATTCATAACTGAAGCCTGAAATAATTTTCGACACTGAATGAACGATCTGTATTGTTGGAACGGATTGAGTACCATTAAGTTGCAACTAAATTTAAAAATAATGAGAAGGTGGGAATTTCTCGTTTTTCATTTGTTGACCTCAAAATTACTTCTCCATATACCTCTCCTCCACTTAATGAAATGTTCACTTTGAAAAACTGGGTCGTTTTGTTCCCTGCTGCGAATATATATATATATATATAGAGAGAGAGAGAGAGAGAGAAAGCGAAAAAGAGAAGTGGAACTTCGGTGACTGTTCAGGCAATATAAACAGAGGCAATATATATTGAAAAAAGAAGCAGTCCTTTTTTCCGTTTGCAAATGAGCCATGATCATAATTGAAGGGGTATTTCTCTTTCCATACTCTCTTAGAATAAATTCACTTTTATGCAGTGGAATTTCTCAACAAATGAGCGATTAATGAAAATTTAAAAGTGAATAATTCACAAACGATCATTTATAATTGAATCGTATCGAAATATTCCCTACGTGGACACCTCAAAGAACACAAAATTCTATACTATATAATTGGAATAAAAATTCGACACACTCATGAAAACGTTGAAATATCGATGCCGAGATTAGAACTTAAAAAACTCTCACAAACGAGCGATTCTGAAGCCGCAATTAAATTACGACCCAAGTTTCCGCATTATAGGAATATTTACGATATATCTGGTATATCTTTTTCGTTAAATTCTCATTCATATTGCAACAATTTGCATAGTTGCTCTTATGTTGCTCTATAATCAACAAAATTCTCTCATACTTTAGAAATAGATATTGCATCGATTATTGCGCTGACCGCTACGATCCGAATTACGATCCGAACCTCTCTACTTCGACAAATCATTCCTCATCAATTATCCTTCAAATAAATTTCCATTTTACTATTGGCATATTTTTTTCTAGCATTCTTTCCTCTTAAATTGAAAAGCGCTTACACATGAATTGATGTGAGAAACCGACGATACGAATGCAAAATTCGATATAGGCACTGGGAATAAAAGATTTATATCTTATAAGAAATTATTCGGCTAGAAAAATTCTTGATGAATTCTAAGATAAAAGTGATATTAATAACTCCATTGCATCAATCCTCTTTGGTTTTTAGCGGCTGCATGAGTCATTTGATGAGTGTTCGACAAATTGCGCCACTATATTGCTAAAATGTTGATAGACATGAAGGCAGACATGAAGGTTGATAGACAAAATATAGCCATTAACCGGCGGAATTTGATAGACTACCACTAGAAGTATTTGCATGCTATTGCCTAATTCGTTGATACTAGAGGTGTTTCACCTCGAAATACGCCTCATAAACAGAGGAAAGTCTTTGCCTCTAAACCTCTTACTGAATATGAAATTAAAACCGCCTTCACACATTGACGAATGGAAGAGAAGCAGTGGAATACTTTGTGGTAAAGAGCGAATGAACGGCCACACCGACATGCTGAACATAAAAGAGAGCAATTGCAAGCGATAGGAATACAAGCGTTCAGATAGGTGGAAATATTCATTCAAGGTCGAGTTTTTTCCATCCATCAAGAATCTCTTCGTAAATACACGTTATTCATTCAAGTCCAAATTTGATATTCGATAATAATTCGCAAAAAAAAAATATTACTAAATTCTTTTATTTAATTATTCTACATTATTAATTGTTTATATAGTAATATGCATTAATTTATTTATCGATATATTTTGTAAAAAATTCAAATAATCGTATATTTTGTGTGATTAATTGAAGGAATAGAAAGCGAAAATGATGAAATTATCGCCCACAATTTTCACCAAATCAAATTCGGAACGCTTTTGAATGTTTATCAATTAAACTTCGGAAAAAATTTCGAGCACGTGAAGGATGAATGGTAAAGATTCGTATAGCTAACCGAGTTTTTCGATAATCTCGTGTTGTTTATGGTCATCTTATGAGAGTGGTGGACGGTATTCCTCTTCTCTCTTTCGTTTCGTCACCAGTAACATCACTACTTATTGAATCTGACTGGGAGAGCTCATTGAGGGAACTCTTTGTAGCAAAATCGATACAACAATAGAGAAACTTTATTTCTACAAAATCCGCATTATAAATAAAAATATATTTGTATGATATATGAAAATTCGACTAAGTTGAAGCGCTTTATTGATTCATTGAACATACATTTTTTTTTTTAGAGAAAAGGACAAAAAAAACTATCGGAGAAAATAATAACCTATATGACTCCCTTATGAGAAAATACTCTCTCGTTATGTATTAATGAAGCCATATGAATCAAGTTGATCGATGATAGGGAAATTCCTCAGATTCTCAAAAAAAAAAGACTCCCAATCGTTCCTTTCTTTTAAAACCGGATATTTCGACTAGCTATATTGTTTTCAAAAGAACGAAGCTAACGAACCTCAATGAGAGGGTGGATGGGAGTGAGGAGAGAATAAAAAATTCAGCGAATTCGATTTTTCGTTGGAAAGTGGCTAAAATGCGAAGAGCAGTTCAATGAAGCACTTGCAAGCACTGCTTTGACAAAACTCACTTCGATCAGTACACCAACATGCAAAAAAAACTTCAAATAACATGCCTTCATATGCACACTGAGCAGATATATACGTTGAAACAACAAGTACACTGAAATACTCCCTCAGTCGAACAATGAAATACTCCCTTCCCCTCAATCTCCAGCCCTTCCCCTTGGATTATAAGATTCCAAATATATCTGGTGTTTCAGTCGGAGAAAAGCTTATTGTCGTATTGCTTTAAATGTATGAACACACGACGAATGCTACTTATTCAAACCCATAATAGTATCTGTAAATTTTGTGCTCTGAACTTCAAAAATAACCAATAAGATAGATGAAGTCTATCGTATTTATATCTCTGAAGTCGACCAAGAACATCTGCTATATTCATAACGCATAACAAAACCAATGTTTATGTTTATGTGTACATTGATCACCCATAGCTTATGAGATATAAATATCCCCTATGAGATATTGTATCGTATGAAATTCTATAATATTCATTGATCACCTTTTAAATTTGGATTTCTCTCCAAATAACCACGGAAACAATCTCGAATTTGATTAAATTGCCCTATACAGATTCCGTACTTCACAAAATCGGTTGGTACTTTCTCGATAGTATTACAATATGGCATACAATGTTGAATAACACCATTCGCCGTACAACAAGCCGTATGATCGATTCGAGACGATACACAATCCCACATTTTACTAACGGTATCTCCTCGAGCGGCGCACATTGCCAAAAATTGAAACACCTGAAAAATAGAAATGGAATAGTTGAATGCGCTAACAGCTCATCAAAAAGTATAATCTGCAACTTTGTTTTTGAGATATATTCGTCGAACGTTCATTACTTTGATGCGTATAGCATAACCACATAAATATAAGAAAAAATAAGTTCGATATTATAGCAGAGTAGAAAGTAATTTGCACACGGCGAAATTGTAATGCAATAAAACTCGCTTTGATGCTAGGTTCTGTTGTGAACAAATTGATAATAAATTGATGTGAAGCAGCAGCATGCAATCAATCTCAATTTCTCGAATATACTTTAAGTAACCCCTGGGGTTATAATATTTCTGATACGGTGAGTGCTTTATCTACAAGAAAAAATGCATTCACTACTGTGAACGCTTTCTATAAACGTTTTTTTACAGGGAAAGTAGAAAATTGAACTATAAAAAAAGTGATATTTGCTATCAAATAACGTTGAATAAATATAAAATATCTCAATCATTGAGATTTCCTCTTAAATCTTTTATATGAACAAAGAGATTGCAAAAATTTAACGGGCTAATAAAAAAAAAAGACTATTAATAGCGATGATGGTATAATATCGTATCGAAATTTGCAAAAACGAAGAAAAATTCCGAACAAATTCGTAAGAATTCGAGAAGCTCCCGCTCTCTATTAGGAGAAATAATTCGTTAAGTGAGCTTTTAAGGTTGTAAATGAATTCACTATGAATTCTTTGTTGCAATGAGCGATAAACTTACAGATCCTTGATGGAGAAGATCAAAATTGCAGAAACGTTTACGGCATTCTCTATCGGCTTCTGGCGATTTTCGACAGCACATTCGTAACTTTCGATTAGCGGTGGTTGCCGAAACCGTTTGCAATAATATCGCTATTGCAATTGTAATTGCAAACAATGTCAATCTCATCATTTCAATTAACTTTGAGTGGATATCTATAATCACTTCACGCTTTTCTCGCTGAAATCTTTAAACGTTCATAGTGAAAAGCTATCATTATTGAGGAGAATAGCTTAAAGAAAATTTGCTTGATCAACGATCCTATGAAGATATTCTACAAAAATATGGCAAGATGCTAAGTTGAATGGAATAATAGTTATACGAAGTATTTAATCTATGAGATCTAGCAATAAATTCTCAACTTCATAAAGAAGAAATATACATTATTCTAGTGGATCTTATTGCTAGGCTTGACATTTACTCTAGAAAATTATTAGAATTTCTTCAATCATTCTTCAAATATTTAGCGAATAGAACTAAACTTTCTTGAATCGAAGATGAAATCGAAGATTTAGAAATGGTTCATTTAAGAGTGGAAATAGATTATCGCGCCGCAATCCTTTGTGAAAATGAAAACTCAACAGGATTATTATCGACGTTCGTTGCTCGTAAATGACCTATACGTATTTATTAGTCTTTCAATTGATCAACTCTCATAATTCACACTCTATGTTGAAGAGAGAAATCATTAGAACAATACAATTCGAACACAAATAATGGTAAACAAATAATATAGTAATGATAGAAGGATATACATATATAATATCCTAAAAAAAACATAATAATAATCATACAAAAAAAATGTTAGCATAATAAGAAATGAAAATGATAAATGCAGTAGGAATATAATGAGAGATATGTGAGTAATTCAATAAAGGAATCATGATGAAAAAATTGAATAATATCCAATAAATAAGAGAATAATATGCTGTTGCAATATCTCAATGATATATAAATTCTCAAGGAAAAGAAAAGATAAACAACAAAAACAATAAAGAATAAAAAGAAAGAAGAGTGCATAAAAAGCCGCTTAAATAAATATGTGCAAACAAGACTCTCCTCAAATAAGAGTGAAGCAAAAAACATCGAAACATGCCGAAGACCAACTTATATAGGCAATAGATATCGACTAGGTCGGCGCAAGAGCATATGAGTCGATCAATTAGAATATACGGGAATCGATTGTAGAAGTAAATCTGATCATTGCATTATAACACCACAATTAAATATCTTCGACTCGTTCGACAGTCTGCAAGCGAAGTCCGAATCTTCGAAGGCAAACGAGCTATAAGTCGATTTATGCAAAAATAACTTTGGAAAATTGCAATACGAAAGCAGCATCCTGAATGCTATTCTCATCATGCACTCATAACATTTAGCGAAGCTCCTGTTCGTTCTGGATGAGATTCGGGATGCCGATCAAGAACTATCGTCACCGACAACATAGAGGTAACATTGAACAGCTACCAGGATAAGCTTAACTTATGGCATTATAGTACAGTGATAATTACTACTGTTTTACAGGCAGAAAGCTGAAGGTTCGATTCCTGCCGAGATAAAAAAGGCACTGACCACGGCACACCTATCCCCAGGCGACTTGGATAAGCGCGATTATGACATCCTTTTAAGAAGATGGTCGATGGATGGGTAGCAACACAGATCAAAACTGCACAGTGCCGAACAAGTTATGCATCTTTGACTGCACCGAGAACCTCTCCTCAGCCATCTCACCTTACAACTAAAAGGAGTCAGATTTTACGCTTCTTCGTGTTGTAGCGCTTATTACACGTGCCTTACACACAGGAGATCGCCGCTCCGGTCCCGGCGACGATGAGGAACACAGAGATCGTGGGCAATTCCTTCATCTCATGGAGATTCGACAAGCGAGAATACACCGTGGTGTTGGTTGTGATCAGTTGACGCCCGTATGACAATGGACCATAGGCTGGGTCGCGATCGAGAGGTCCCCAACAAGTCAGTGGATATTTGCTGCAACGCTAACTCTCCTCGACAGTCTCATAGGTAAAAGGAAATAAACAAAGCGACGCAGTTGTTTGATGTAGCCGCCACCACGCATGCTTCACGCCGATTCGACCAGCGGTTCAATCAGGGCAGAGTCAAGGAGGAAGTAATCTGAGCGAGACACACATTCTCTTAAAAAGACCGCCTGAAGAGGTAATGAACAGTGGGCTAATAGAGAAGGTCAGCGATGGGAATTTCGTGTCATAATTCCCTAATGCAGCTGTAATCATTGCAGATTTACCTCAGGTGGCCGGCGGACCGATCCGGAAAACTCCGGAAAAACTCAAAAGCCGGAAGAGACTTTTAAATCACTTACTGCACTCGCAAACTACTCGGGAGAATTCCTAAGCTGAGGAGAGATTCAATTGAGGCATACTCTTGGATTTAGTCGAAATTATCGCAACGAATGAGAAAGCACGAAGAGAGAATTAAAAGTATCATGAGCGAGTGAGGAAAGAAATTACTCTATGAAAAAAACAATGAGATTTCTTTTATATTTTTAATCAATTTTAAGATTAAAATACCAAAAATGTATTAATTTCATTTAATTACAAATAATATTTTATTTGAAATAAATATTTTCAATAATAAAATTATTCTTTCAATTGTTTTTCTTCAAATTGAAATTATTGTTGGAAACGCTATTTATTTCAATAGAAATATGAATAATTTAATTAAGAGATATTTCATCGTTTTATTGAATATTTTTAATAACTATTGAAAAAATTTCCACTCAATTAATTCAACGATAGAATTTATAAAATTTATATTTACGTTATTTTATTTTATTTTATTTAAAGATTTAATGCATAAAAATTAATAATTAAAATGAATATTAATTAGAATTCTTTATAATTTTAATCGTTAGCAATTCGTTTAACATCGAATCTTTTACGATTATCGCTTGGGGGGAAAATATCTCTAAATGCTTTAAGCTGCAACCGCTGATAAATAAAATCTATAAACATATCTACTAATACAAAGAAATATTAAACATATTAAGATATATATTAATAGGAAGTTCCTCAATATTATGCTCAAATCTCGTGAATTTTGCCCTCAAGAGTTAGTTAATGCGTTGAAATTCCCTCAACTTTAGTAGTCGAGCTTCAGAACTTTGGAGATCCTCCTCAGGACTTTATTATTTCCTCTTCCTCTGCTTCTGGTTTTCTAGTGACGTGGCATCAATTTGAGACATCCTTATGATTCCTCTTCCGGAATTTTCAAAACTATCGTCATCCCTAGAAAACCATCACCGAAACAATCTTCAACCATATCATTTGCCCGGATAGTCTGGATGATGATGGTGCATTTCCGGATATTGTGCTGAAACAATTTGTCGATATTAGAGCGCACGCTACATATGTTGCATCAAGTTGATTAATTATGTTCAAAAGATGATTCCATCCGGAGCCGGAATATGAGATCGAAGAGCTCATGAGTGAGTGATGCCAATAAAGAAAGGTGAAACGAACGATGGTTCGGCGATCTATCGCTGCAATTTCCTCTAATTGTAATTTTAATGTCTCGAAGCACGATGGGAACGTATCATCGAACGACGAGCATCGGCGGTCGATTTCCGGTGTGGACGTTTCATTAGTTCTCATTTAATTAGCCAAAAGTTATCATAATTGGTAGAAGTGAGGGGAAAAAGTATTTATTGTCCGAACATACCGGATGTATTTCCGTGGACGTTAATTATTTTGTTGTTTTGTATGGATCGTTCGCTATCAGTGTTGTACTTCTTCTCTCTAACCGCCGAATCGTTTCTCCTATCCACATTGCTATCATTAGGATATTTTGATAAACGTTGTTCCTGGATGAATGATGGTATATATGTTCCTTCCTGGATGAATGATGGTATATATGTTCCCTCCTGGATGAATGATGGTATATATGTTCCCTCCTGGATGAATGATGGTATATATGTTCCCTCCTGGATGAATGATGGTATATATGTTCCCTCCTGGATGAATGATGGTATATATGTTCCCTCCTGGATGAATGATGGTATATATGTTCCTTCCTGGATGAATGATGGTATATATGTTCCCTCCTGGATGAATGATGGTATATATGTTCCTCCTGGATGAATGATGGTATATATGTTCCCTCCTGGATGAATGATGGTATATATGTTCCCTCCTGGATGAATGATGGTATATATGTTCCCTCCTGGATGAATGATGGTATATATGTTCCCTCCTGGATGAATGATGGTATATATGTTCCCTCCTGGATGAATGATGGTATATATGTTCCCTCCTGGATGAATGATGGTATATATGTTCCCTCCTGGATGAATGATGGTATATATGTTCCCTCCTGGATGAATGATGGTATATATGTTCCCTCCTGGATGAATGATGGTATATATGTTCCCTCCTGGATGAATGATGGTATATATGTTCCTCCTGGATGAATGATGGTATATATGTTCCCTCCTGGATGAATGATGGTATATATGTTCCCTCCTGGATGAATGATGGTATATATGTTCCCTCCTGGATGAATGATGGTATATATGTTCCCTCCTGGATGAATGATGGTATATATGTTCCTCCTGGATGAATGATGGTATATATGTTCCCTCCTGGATGAATGATGGTATATATGTTCCCTCCTGGATGAATGATGGTATATATGTTCCCTCCTGGATGAATGATGGTATATATGTTCCTCCTGGATGAATGATGGTATATATGTTCCCTCCTGGATGAATGATGGTATATATGTTCCCTCCTGGATGAATGATGGTATATATGTTCCCTCCTGGATGAATGATGGTATATATGTTCCCTCCTGGATGAATGATGGTATATATGTTCCCTCCTGGATGAATGATGGTATATATGTTCCCTCCTGGATGAATGATGGTATATATGTTCCCTCCTGGATGAATGATGGTATATATGTTCCCTCCTGGATGAATGATGGTATATATGTTCCCTCCTGGATGAATGATGGTATATATGTTCCCTCCTGGATGAATGATGGTATATATGTTCCCTCCTGGATGAATGATGGTATATATGTTCCTTCCTGGATGAATGATGGTATATATGTTCCCTCCTGGATGAATGATGGTATATATGTTCCCTCCTGGATGAATGATGGTATATATGTTCCCTCCTGGATGAATGATGGTATATATGTTCCCTCCTGGATGAATGATGGTATATATGTTCCCTCCTGGATGAATGATGGTATATATGTTCCCTCCTGGATGAATGATGGTATATATGTTCCCTCCTGGATGAATGATGGTATATATGTTCCCTCCTGGATGAATGATGGTATATATGTTCCCTCCTGGATGAATGATGGTATATATGTTCCCTCCTGGATGAATGATGGTATATATGTTCCTCCTGGATGAATGATGGTATATATGTTCCCTCCTGGATGAATGATGGTATATATGTTCCCTCCTGGATGAATGATGGTATATATGTTCCCTCCTGGATGAATGATGGTATATATGTTCCCTCCTGGATGAATGATGGTATATATGTTCCCTCCTGGATGAATGATGGTATATATGTTCCTTCCTGGATGAATGATGGTATATATGTTCCCTCCTGGATGAATGATGGTATATATGTTCCCTCCTGGATGAATGATGGTATATATGTTCCCTCCTGGATGAATGATGGTATATATGTTCCCTCCTGGATGAATGATGGTATATATGTTCCCTCCTGGATGAATGATGGTATATATGTTCCCTCCTGGATGAATGATGGTATATATGTTCCCTCCTGGATGAATGATGGTATATATGTTCCCTCCTGGATGAATGATGGTATATATGTTCCCTCCTGGATGAATGATGGTATATATGTTCCCTCCTGGATGAATGATGGTATATATGTTCCCTCCTGGATGAATGATGGTATATATGTTCCTTCCTGGATGAATGATGGTATATATGTTCCTTCCTGGATGAATGATGGTATATATGTTCCCTCCTGGATGAATGATGGTATATATGTTCCCTCCTGGATGAATGATGGTATATATGTTCCTTCCTGGATGAATGATGGTATATATGTTCCCTCCTGGATGAATGATGGTATATATGTTCCCTCCTGGATGAATGATGGTATATATGTTCCCTCCTGGATGAATGATGGTATATATGTTCCCTCCTGGATGAATGATGGTATATATGTTCCCTCCTGGATGAATGATGGTATATATGTTCCCTCCTGGATGAATGATGGTATATATGTTCCCTCCTGGATGAATGATGGTATATATGTTCCCTCCTGGATGAATGATGGTATATATGTTCCCTCCTGGATGAATGATGGTATATATGTTCCCTCCTGGATGAATGATGGTATATATGTTCCCTCCTGGATGAATGATGGTATATATGTTCCCTCCTGGATGAATGATGGTATATATGTTCCCTCCTGGATGAATGATGGTATATATGTTCCCTCCTGGATGAATGATGGTATATATGTTCCCTCCTGGATGAATGATGGTATATATGTTCCCTCCTGGATGAATGATGGTATATATGTTCCCTCCTGGATGAATGATGGTATATATGTTCCCTCCTGGATGAATGATGGTATATATGTTCCCTCCTGGATGAATGATGGTATATATGTTCCCTCCTGGATGAATGATGGTATATATGTTCCCTCCTGGATGAATGATGGTATATATGTTCCCTCCTGGATGAATGATGGTATATATGTTCCCTCCTGGATGAATGATGGTATATATGTTCCCTCCTGGATGAATGATGGTATATATGTTCCCTCCTGGATGAATGATGGTATATATGTTCCCTCCTGGATGAATGATGGTATATATGTTCCCTCCTGGATGAATGATGGTATATATGTTCCCTCCTGGATGAATGATGGTATATATGTTCCCTCCTGGATGAATGATGGTATATATGTTCCCTCCTGGATGAATGATGGTATATATGTTCCCTCCTGGATGAATGATGGTATATATGTTCCCTCCTGGATGAATGATGGTATATATGTTCCTTCCTGGATGAATGATGGTATATATGTTCCCTCCTGGATGAATGATGGTATATATGTTCCCTCCTGGATGAATGATGGTATATATGTTCCCTCCTGGATGAATGATGGTATATATGTTCCCTCCTGGATGAATGATGGTATATATGTTCCCTCCTGGATGAATGATGGTATATATGTTCCCTCCTGGATGAATGATGGTATATATGTTCCCTCCTGGATGAATGATGGTATATATGTTCCCTCCTGGATGAATGATGGTATATATGTTCCCTCCTGGATGAATGATGGTATATATGTTCCCTCCTGGATGAATGATGGTATATATGTTCCCTCCTGGATGAATGATGGTATATATGTTCCCTCCTGGATGAATGATGGTATATATGTTCCCTCCTGGATGAATGATGGTATATATGTTCCTCCTGGATGAATGATGGTATATATGTTCCCTCCTGGATGAATGATGGTATATATGTTCCCTCCTGGATGAATGATGGTATATATGTTCCCTCCTGGATGAATGATGGTATATATGTTCCCTCCTGGATGAATGATGGTATATATGTTCCTCCTGGATGAATGATGGTATATATGTTCCCTCCTGGATGAATGATGGTATATATGTTCCCTCCTGGATGAATGATGGTATATATGTTCCCTCCTGGATGAATGATGGTATATATGTTCCCTCCTGGATGAATGATGGTATATATGTTCCCTCCTGGATGAATGATGGTATATATGTTCCCTCCTGGATGAATGATGGTATATATGTTCCCTCCTGGATGAATGATGGTATATATGTTCCCTCCTGGATGAATGATGGTATATATGTTCCCTCCTGGATGAATGATGGTATATATGTTCCCTCCTGGATGAATGATGGTATATATGTTCCCTCCTGGATGAATGATGGTATATATGTTCCCTCCTGGATGAATGATGGTATATATGTTCCCTCCTGGATGAATGATGGTATATATGTTCCCTCCTGGATGAATGATGGTATATATGTTCCTTCCTGGATGAATGATGGTATATATGTTCCCTCCTGGATGAATGATGGTATATATGTTCCTCCTGGATGAATGATGGTATATATGTTCCCTCCTGGATGAATGATGGTATATATGTTCCCTCCTGGATGAATGATGGTATATATGTTCCCTCCTGGATGAATGATGGTATATATGTTCCCTCCTGGATGAATGATGGTATATATGTTCCCTCCTGGATGAATGATGGTATATATGTTCCCTCCTGGATGAATGATGGTATATATGTTCCTTCCTGGATGAATGATGGTATATATGTTCCCTCCTGGATGAATGATGGTATATATGTTCCCTCCTGGATGAATGATGGTATATATGTTCCCTCCTGGATGAATGATGGTATATATGTTCCTTCCTGGATGAATGATGGTATATATGTTCCCTCCTGGATGAATGATGGTATATATGTTCCCTCCTGGATGAATGATGGTATATATGTTCCTTCCTGGATGAATGATGGTATATATGTTCCCTCCTGGATGAATGATGGTATATATGTTCCCTCCTGGATGAATGATGGTATATATGTTCCCTCCTGGATGAATGATGGTATATATGTTCCCTCCTGGATGAATGATGGTATATATGTTCCCTCCTGGATGAATGATGGTATATATGTTCCCTCCTGGATGAATGATGGTATATATGTTCCTCCTGGATGAATGATGGTATATATGTTCCCTCCTGGATGAATGATGGTATATATGTTCCCTCCTGGATGAATGATGGTATATATGTTCCCTCCTGGATGAATGATGGTATATATGTTCCCTCCTGGATGAATGATGGTATATATGTTCCCTCCTGGATGAATGATGGTATATATGTTCCTTCCTGGATGAATGATGGTATATATGTTCCCTCCTGGATGAATGATGGTATATATGTTCCCTCCTGGATGAATGATGGTATATATGTTCCCTCCTGGATGAATGATGGTATATATGTTCCCTCCTGGATGAATGATGGTATATATGTTCCTCCTGGATGAATGATGGTATATATGTTCCCTCCTGGATGAATGATGGTATATATGTTCCCTCCTGGATGAATGATGGTATATATGTTCCCTCCTGGATGAATGATGGTATATATGTTCCCTCCTGGATGAATGATGGTATATATGTTCCTCCTGGATGAATGATGGTATATATGTTCCCTCCTGGATGAATGATGGTATATATGTTCCCTCCTGGATGAATGATGGTATATATGTTCCCTCCTGGATGAATGATGGTATATATGTTCCCTCCTGGATGAATGATGGTATATATGTTCCCTCCTGGATGAATGATGGTATATATGTTCCCTCCTGGATGAATGATGGTATATATGTTCCCTCCTGGATGAATGATGGTATATATGTTCCCTCCTGGATGAATGATGGTATATATGTTCCCTCCTGGATGAATGATGGTATATATGTTCCCTCCTGGATGAATGATGGTATATATGTTCCCTCCTGGATGAATGATGGTATATATGTTCCTCCTGGATGAATGATGGTATATATGTTCCCTCCTGGATGAATGATGGTATATATGTTCCCTCCTGGATGAATGATGGTATATATGTTCCCTCCTGGATGAATGATGGTATATATGTTCCCTCCTGGATGAATGATGGTATATATGTTCCTTCCTGGATGAATGATGGTATATATGTTCCCTCCTGGATGAATGATGGTATATATGTTCCCTCCTGGATGAATGATGGTATATATGTTCCCTCCTGGATGAATGATGGTATATATGTTCCCTCCTGGATGAATGATGGTATATATGTTCCCTCCTGGATGAATGATGGTATATATGTTCCCTCCTGGATGAATGATGGTATATATGTTCCCTCCTGGATGAATGATGGTATATATGTTCCTCCTGGATGAATGATGGTATATATGTTCCCTCCTGGATGAATGATGGTATATATGTTCCCTCCTGGATGAATGATGGTATATATGTTCCCTCCTGGATGAATGATGGTATATATGTTCCCTCCTGGATGAATGATGGTATATATGTTCCCTCCTGGATGAATGATGGTATATATGTTCCCTCCTGGATGAATGATGGTATATATGTTCCCTCCTGGATGAATGATGGTATATATGTTCCCTCCTGGATGAATGATGGTATATATGTTCCCTCCTGGATGAATGATGGTATATATGTTCCCTCCTGGATGAATGATGGTATATATGTTCCCTCCTGGATGAATGATGGTATATATGTTCCCTCCTGGATGAATGATGGTATATATGTTCCCTCCTGGATGAATGATGGTATATATGTTCCCTCCTGGATGAATGATGGTATATATGTTCCCTCCTGGATGAATGATGGTATATATGTTCCCTCCTGGATGAATGATGGTATATATGTTCCCTCCTGGATGAATGATGGTATATATGTTCCCTCCTGGATGAATGATGGTATATATGTTCCCTCCTGGATGAATGATGGTATATATGTTCCCTCCTGGATGAATGATGGTATATATGTTCCCTCCTGGATGAATGATGGTATATATGTTCCCTCCTGGATGAATGATGGTATATATGTTCCCTCCTGGATGAATGATGGTATATATGTTCCTCCTGGATGAATGATGGTATATATGTTCCCTCCTGGATGAATGATGGTATATATGTTCCCTCCTGGATGAATGATGGTATATATGTTCCCTCCTGGATGAATGATGGTATATATGTTCCCTCCTGGATGAATGATGGTATATATGTTCCCTCCTGGATGAATGATGGTATATATGTTCCCTCCTGGATGAATGATGGTATATATGTTCCCTCCTGGATGAATGATGGTATATATGTTCCCTCCTGGATGAATGATGGTATATATGTTCCCTCCTGGATGAATGATGGTATATATGTTCCCTCCTGGATGAATGATGGTATATATGTTCCCTCCTGGATGAATGATGGTATATATGTTCCCTCCTGGATGAATGATGGTATATATGTTCCCTCCTGGATGAATGATGGTATATATGTTCCCTCCTGGATGAATGATGGTATATATGTTCCCTCCTGGATGAATGATGGTATATATGTTCCCTCCTGGATGAATGATGGTATATATGTTCCCTCCTGGATGAATGATGGTATATATGTTCCCTCCTGGATGAATGATGGTATATATGTTCCCTCCTGGATGAATGATGGTATATATGTTCCCTCCTGGATGAATGATGGTATATATGTTCCCTCCTGGATGAATGATGGTATATATGTTCCCTCCTGGATGAATGATGGTATATATGTTCCCTCCTGGATGAATGATGGTATATATGTTCCTCCTGGATGAATGATGGTATATATGTTCCCTCCTGGATGAATGATGGTATATATGTTCCCTCCTGGATGAATGATGGTATATATGTTCCCTCCTGGATGAATGATGGTATATATGTTCCCTCCTGGATGAATGATGGTATATATGTTCCCTCCTGGATGAATGATGGTATATATGTTCCCTCCTGGATGAATGATGGTATATATGTTCCCTCCTGGATGAATGATGGTATATATGTTCCCTCCTGGATGAATGATGGTATATATGTTCCCTCCTGGATGAATGATGGTATATATGTTCCCTCCTGGATGAATGATGGTATATATGTTCCCTCCTGGATGAATGATGGTATATATGTTCCCTCCTGGATGAATGATGGTATATATGTTCCCTCCTGGATGAATGATGGTATATATGTTCCCTCCTGGATGAATGATGGTATATATGTTCCCTCCTGGATGAATGATGGTATATATGTTCCCTCCTGGATGAATGATGGTATATATGTTCCCTCCTGGATGAATGATGGTATATATGTTCCCTCCTGGATGAATGATGGTATATATGTTCCCTCCTGGATGAATGATGGTATATATGTTCCCTCCTGGATGAATGATGGTATATATGTTCCCTCCTGGATGAATGATGGTATATATGTTCCCTCCTGGATGAATGATGGTATATATGTTCCTTCCTGGATGAATGATGGTATATATGTTCCCTCCTGGATGAATGATGGTATATATGTTCCCTCCTGGATGAATGATGGTATATATGTTCCCTCCTGGATGAATGATGGTATATATGTTCCCTCCTGGATGAATGATGGTATATATGTTCCCTCCTGGATGAATGATGGTATATATGTTCCCTCCTGGATGAATGATGGTATATATGTTCCCTCCTGGATGAATGATGGTATATATGTTCCCTCCTGGATGAATGATGGTATATATGTTCCCTCCTGGATGAATGATGGTATATATGTTCCCTCCTGGATGAATGATGGTATATATGTTCCCTCCTGGATGAATGATGGTATATATGTTCCCTCCTGGATGAATGATGGTATATATGTTCCCTCCTGGATGAATGATGGTATATATGTTCCCTCCTGGATGAATGATGGTATATATGTTCCCTCCTGGATGAATGATGGTATATATGTTCCCTCCTGGATGAATGATGGTATATATGTTCCCTCCTGGATGAATGATGGTATATATGTTCCCTCCTGGATGAATGATGGTATATATGTTCCCTCCTGGATGAATGATGGTATATATGTTCCCTCCTGGATGAATGATGGTATATATGTTCCCTCCTGGATGAATGATGGTATATATGTTCCCTCCTGGATGAATGATGGTATATATGTTCCCTCCTGGATGAATGATGGTATATATGTTCCTCCTGGATGAATGATGGTATATATGTTCCCTCCTGGATGAATGATGGTATATATGTTCCCTCCTGGATGAATGATGGTATATATGTTCCCTCCTGGATGAATGATGGTATATATGTTCCCTCCTGGATGAATGATGGTATATATGTTCCCTCCTGGATGAATGATGGTATATATGTTCCTTCCTGGATGAATGATGGTATATATGTTCCCTCCTGGATGAATGATGGTATATATGTTCCCTCCTGGATGAATGATGGTATATATGTTCCCTCCTGGATGAATGATGGTATATATGTTCCCTCCTGGATGAATGATGGTATATATGTTCCCTCCTGGATGAATGATGGTATATATGTTCCCTCCTGGATGAATGATGGTATATATGTTCCCTCCTGGATGAATGATGGTATATATGTTCCCTCCTGGATGAATGATGGTATATATGTTCCCTCCTGGATGAATGATGGTATATATGTTCCCTCCTGGATGAATGATGGTATATATGTTCCCTCCTGGATGAATGATGGTATATATGTTCCTTCCTGGATGAATGATGGTATATATGTTCCCTCCTGGATGAATGATGGTATATATGTTCCCTCCTGGATGAATGATGGTATATATGTTCCCTCCTGGATGAATGATGGTATATATGTTCCCTCCTGGATGAATGATGGTATATATGTTCCCTCCTGGATGAATGATGGTATATATGTTCCCTCCTGGATGAATGATGGTATATATGTTCCCTCCTGGATGAATGATGGTATATATGTTCCCTCCTGGATGAATGATGGTATATATGTTCCCTCCTGGATGAATGATGGTATATATGTTCCCTCCTGGATGAATGATGGTATATATGTTCCCTCCTGGATGAATGATGGTATATATGTTCCCTCCTGGATGAATGATGGTATATATGTTCCCTCCTGGATGAATGATGGTATATATGTTCCCTCCTGGATGAATGATGGTATATATGTTCCCTCCTGGATGAATGATGGTATATATGTTCCCTCCTGGATGAATGATGGTATATATGTTCCCTCCTGGATGAATGATGGTATATATGTTCCCTCCTGGATGAATGATGGTATATATGTTCCCTCCTGGATGAATGATGGTATATATGTTCCTTCCTGGATGAATGATGGTATATATGTTCCCTCCTGGATGAATGATGGTATATATGTTCCCTCCTGGATGAATGATGGTATATATGTTCCCTCCTGGATGAATGATGGTATATATGTTCCCTCCTGGATGAATGATGGTATATATGTTCCCTCCTGGATGAATGATGGTATATATGTTCCCTCCTGGATGAATGATGGTATATATGTTCCCTCCTGGATGAATGATGGTATATATGTTCCCTCCTGGATGAATGATGGTATATATGTTCCCTCCTGGATGAATGATGGTATATATGTTCCCTCCTGGATGAATGATGGTATATATGTTCCCTCCTGGATGAATGATGGTATATATGTTCCCTCCTGGATGAATGATGGTATATATGTTCCCTCCTGGATGAATGATGGTATATATGTTCCCTCCTGGATGAATGATGGTATATATGTTCCTTCCTGGATGAATGATGGTATATATGTTCCCTCCTGGATGAATGATGGTATATATGTTCCCTCCTGGATGAATGATGGTATATATGTTCCCTCCTGGATGAATGATGGTATATATGTTCCCTCCTGGATGAATGATGGTATATATGTTCCCTCCTGGATGAATGATGGTATATATGTTCCCTCCTGGATGAATGATGGTATATATGTTCCCTCCTGGATGAATGATGGTATATATGTTCCCTCCTGGATGAATGATGGTATATATGTTCCCTCCTGGATGAATGATGGTATATATGTTCCCTCCTGGATGAATGATGGTATATATGTTCCCTCCTGGATGAATGATGGTATATATGTTCCTTCCTGGATGAATGATGGTATATATGTTCCCTCCTGGATGAATGATGGTATATATGTTCCCTCCTGGATGAATGATGGTATATATGTTCCTCCTGGATGAATGATGGTATATATGTTCCCTCCTGGATGAATGATGGTATATATGTTCCCTCCTGGATGAATGATGGTATATATGTTCCCTCCTGGATGAATGATGGTATATATGTTCCCTCCTGGATGAATGATGGTATATATGTTCCCTCCTGGATGAATGATGGTATATATGTTCCCTCCTGGATGAATGATGGTATATATGTTCCCTCCTGGATGAATGATGGTATATATGTTCCCTCCTGGATGAATGATGGTATATATGTTCCCTCCTGGATGAATGATGGTATATATGTTCCCTCCTGGATGAATGATGGTATATATGTTCCTTCCTGGATGAATGATGGTATATATGTTCCCTCCTGGATGAATGATGGTATATATGTTCCCTCCTGGATGAATGATGGTATATATGTTCCCTCCTGGATGAATGATGGTATATATGTTCCCTCCTGGATGAATGATGGTATATATGTTCCTTCCTGGATGAATGATGGTATATATGTTCCCTCCTGGATGAATGATGGTATATATGTTCCTTCCTGGATGAATGATGGTATATATGTTCCCTCCTGGATGAATGATGGTATATATGTTCCCTCCTGGATGAATGATGGTATATATGTTCCCTCCTGGATGAATGATGGTATATATGTTCCCTCCTGGATGAATGATGGTATATATGTTCCCTCCTGGATGAATGATGGTATATATGTTCCTTCCTGGATGAATGATGGTATATATGTTCCCTCCTGGATGAATGATGGTATATATGTTCCCTCCTGGATGAATGATGGTATATATGTTCCCTCCTGGATGAATGATGGTATATATGTTCCCTCCTGGATGAATGATGGTATATATGTTCCCTCCTGGATGAATGATGGTATATATGTTCCCTCCTGGATGAATGATGGTATATATGTTCCCTCCTGGATGAATGATGGTATATATGTTCCTTCCTGGATGAATGATGGTATATATGTTCCCTCCTGGATGAATGATGGTATATATGTTCCCTCCTGGATGAATGATGGTATATATGTTCCCTCCTGGATGAATGATGGTATATATGTTCCCTCCTGGATGAATGATGGTATATATGTTCCCTCCTGGATGAATGATGGTATATATGTTCCTTCCTGGATGAATGATGGTATATATGTTCCTTCCTGGATGAATGATGGTATATATGTTCCTTCCTGGATGAATGATGGTATATATGTTCCCTCCTGGATGAATGATGGTATATATGTTCCTTCCTGGATGAATGATGGTATATATGTTCCCTCCTGGATGAATGATGGTATATATGTTCCCTCCTGGATGAATGATGGTATATATGTTCCTTCCTGGATGAATGATGGTATATATGTTCCTCCTGGATGAATGATGGTATATATGTTCCCTCCTGGATGAATGATGGTATATATGTTCCCTCCTGGATGAATGATGGTATATATGTTCCTTCCTGGATGAATGATGGTATATATGTTCCCTCCTGGATGAATGATGGTATATATGTTCCCTCCTGGATGAATGATGGTATATATGTTCCCTCCTGGATGAATGATGGTATATATGTTCCTTCCTGGATGAATGATGGTATATATGTTCCCTCCTGGATGAATGATGGTATATATGTTCCCTCCTGGATGAATGATGGTATATATGTTCCCTCCTGGATGAATGATGGTATATATGTTCCCTCCTGGATGAATGATGGTATATATGTTCCCTCCTGGATGAATGATGGTATATATGTTCCCTCCTGGATGAATGATGGTATATATGTTCCCTCCTGGATGAATGATGGTATATATGTTCCCTCCTGGATGAATGATGGTATATATGTTCCCTCCTGGATGAATGATGGTATATATGTTCCCTCCTGGATGAATGATGGTATATATGTTCCCTCCTGGATGAATGATGGTATATATGTTCCCTCCTGGATGAATGATGGTATATATGTTCCTCCTGGATGAATGATGGTATATATGTTCCCTCCTGGATGAATGATGGTATATATGTTCCTTCCTGGATGAATGATGGTATATATGTTCCTTCCTGGATGAATGATGGTATATATGTTCCCTCCTGGATGAATGATGGTATATATGTTCCCTCCTGGATGAATGATGGTATATATGTTCCCTCCTGGATGAATGATGGTATATATGTTCCCTCCTGGATGAATGATGGTATATATGTTCCCTCCTGGATGAATGATGGTATATATGTTCCTTCCTGGATGAATGATGGTATATATGTTCCCTCCTGGATGAATGATGGTATATATGTTCCTTCCTGGATGAATGATGGTATATATGTTCCCTCCTGGATGAATGATGGTATATATGTTCCTTCCTGGATGAATGATGGTATATATGTTCCCTCCTGGATGAATGATGGTATATATGTTCCTCCTGGATGAATGATGGTATATATGTTCCCTCCTGGATGAATGATGGTATATATGTTCCTTCCTGGATGAATGATGGTATATATGTTCCTTCCTGGATGAATGATGGTATATATGTTCCCTCCTGGATGAATGATGGTATATATGTTCCCTCCTGGATGAATGATGGTATATATGTTCCCTCCTGGATGAATGATGGTATATATGTTCCCTCCTGGATGAATGATGGTATATATGTTCCTTCCTGGATGAATGATGGTATATATGTTCCCTCCTGGATGAATGATGGTATATATGTTCCCTCCTGGATGAATGATGGTATATATGTTCCCTCCTGGATGAATGATGGTATATATGTTCCTTCCTGGATGAATGATGGTATATATGTTCCCTCCTGGATGAATGATGGTATATATGTTCCCTCCTGGATGAATGATGGTATATATGTTCCCTCCTGGATGAATGATGGTATATATGTTCCCTCCTGGATGAATGATGGTATATATGTTCCCTCCTGGATGAATGATGGTATATATGTTCCCTCCTGGATGAATGATGGTATATATGTTCCCTCCTGGATGAATGATGGTATATATGTTCCTTCCTGGATGAATGATGGTATATATGTTCCCTCCTGGATGAATGATGGTATATATGTTCCCTCCTGGATGAATGATGGTATATATGTTCCCTCCTGGATGAATGATGGTATATATGTTCCTTCCTGGATGAATGATGGTATATATGTTCCTTCCTGGATGAATGATGGTATATATGTTCCCTCCTGGATGAATGATGGTATATATGTTCCCTCCTGGATGAATGATGGTATATATGTTCCCTCCTGGATGAATGATGGTATATATGTTCCCTCCTGGATGAATGATGGTATATATGTTCCTTCCTGGATGAATGATGGTATATATGTTCCCTCCTGGATGAATGATGGTATATATGTTCCTTCCTGGATGAATGATGGTATATATGTTCCCTCCTGGATGAATGATGGTATATATGTTCCCTCCTGGATGAATGATGGTATATATGTTCCTTCCTGGATGAATGATGGTATATATGTTCCCTCCTGGATGAATGATGGTATATATGTTCCTTCCTGGATGAATGATGGTATATATGTTCCCTCCTGGATGAATGATGGTATATATGTTCCTTCCTGGATGAATGATGGTATATATGTTCCCTCCTGGATGAATGATGGTATATATGTTCCTTCCTGGATGAATGATGGTATATATGTTCCCTCCTGGATGAATGATGGTATATATGTTCCCTCCTGGATGAATGATGGTATATATGTTCCTCCTGGATGAATGATGGTATATATGTTTCCTCCTGGATGAATGATGGTATATATGTTCCCTCCTGGATGAATGATGGTATATATGTTCCTTCCTGGATGAATGATGGTATATATGTTCCCTCCTGGATGAATGATGGTATATATGTTCCCTCCTGGATGAATGATGGTATATATGTTCCCTCCTGGATGAATGATGGTATATATGTTCCCTCCTGGATGAATGATGGTATATATGTTCCTTCCTGGATGAATGATGGTATATATGTTCCCTCCTGGATGAATGATGGTATATATGTTCCCTCCTGGATGAATGATGGTATATATGTTCCCTCCTGGATAAATGATGGTATATATGTTCCTTCCTGGATGAATGATGGTATATATGTTCCCTCCTGGATGAATGATGGTATATATGTTCCCTCCTGGATGAATGATGGTATATATGTTCCCTCCTGGATGAATGATGGTATATATGTTCCCTCCTGGATGAATGATGGTATATATGTTCCCTCCTGGATGAATGATGATATATGTTCCTTCCTGGATGAATGATGATGTCAAATTTTTACATTCTTCACAACATTTATCATAGCTATTTGATTAGTCGATGAGCTGTTGATTTGCCGTGCTTCCTGAGTTTTAAATTTTTCTGGAAAAATAATTCCGGATTTGTGGAAAAATACAAAATTTACTGAAAGCTGAAATGAAATTTTAATTAATCTTTATTAAAGATGAAATGAGATTCCAAGAGATTGTCTATTTGTTCTCCGCATAACTTGAGATTAATGCTGATCCGGATAAACGATCCAGCAACGTATCTCACCTTCGTTCGTTGAAAGATCAACTCTACTGCTCTAAGTCGGCTACTTTCGCTGCAACAGTATAGATAGATTATATCCACCTTGAAATATGATATTTTTAAAGCATTAGCTGATTTATGCCTTGAGTGACACTCGATGCAAACTTTCAAGTAAAAGAATACTTCGTTTATTAGCATCTATATAGGTGATCGGATCGACCGGATACATGATATCTACATAGGTGATCGGATCGACCGGATAAATGATGTCTATATAGATGGTCGGATCGACCGGATACATGATATCTATATAGGTGATCGGATCGACCGAATATATGCTGATGTAGTGTGGTGGAGTTATGAAAAAGGTGAAGTAGAGTACAATAGACGACGGGATTTTTAATGATGCAGTACAAATCAGTATATCCACCTGAAAATACAATACTTATGAAGTACCAAGCATCTACCGGCCATTTAGCCTATATGCCGTATTACCTAAAGGGTTGATAGCCTCATTTGCTTTTTATTTGTTTCACCAAGGATGTTTTGTTCTTCTTCCAAAGATCTGATTTGAAGAGTAGACATCCTATGAAATTATGAAGTTTATCTTATTCTATTAACTAAATGGAAGTTCTCCTTCAAATGTTTAGTTTCCTATTAACTGAAGTAGAATAGAACCATAAGAGAAATAGCCTAATGTTTCTTTAAAGTAAAGTAAGTTCTTGGTGGATAGAAGAGTGACGAGAACGAATACTCATAGTGAAACTTACCAAAATTGGTAAGGAAGGAAAGGGAGGGGGGGGGGGGGGGGGGACATTCATGGAGTAAGTAATAAATATTATACTAATTAAAATATTATAAGATATATGAAATTAATTAGGGTTTTTAATTTATCCATTTGTTAAGCCTTCTTTTTCATCCGATTATCTCGTTTTATATCTTGGGAAACTTGATTTAGAAAATAAATTGAATATACTTTTTCTTTCTTGTCCACTTCGATCGACTTCTTTTTCTCTTTTTACCCGGCTATCTACTTACCCGTATGGGTATGTCGATGGCCGAAGCTTTCTCTTGACGTCTTAACAGTACGCAAGTTAGCAGAGGGAGGTCAGGAAGAGTTGAGGAGGAGGAAGGTGCTAACGAAAAGAGGTTAAAACGTTGATATGACATTTTTAAGTTCGAGCTCAAGATCGATGACATATTGTATTGAGTGAATGGTTCACTCTTAATGAGACTTAATTAGCACGATGATTTAAACAATTGCTCCCGCGGTGATGTTATTATCCACAAGTCTCTTTAACATGTAGTGATTTTCGAAGGAAGACGATAGCGTTAGTGGTGTTAACTCGCCGTTTCGTACAATAAATCCCCATAGCGGAGCAAATTTCAGATGTCGAATGAAGATATAGCGGTAGTGAATTTTCGTGAGTACTTACGAATTAGAACAGAGCAACCAAATCCCGATTATGGTTTGTTATCGCCGAGTTCTATTATTTATTTATTTTATTTATTTGTGAAGATATTTAAAGGAATTCCAGAATTCCGATCGATTATTTATTTGTGAAGATATTTAAAGGAATTCCGGAATTCCGATCGATTATTTATTTACGAAGATATTTAAAGGAATTCCGGAATTCCGATCGATTATTTATTTACGAAGATATTTAAAGGAATTCCGGAATTCCGATCGATTATTTATTTATGAAGATATTTAAAGGAATTCCGGAATTCCGATGGATTATTTATTTGTGAAGATATTTAAAGGAATTCCGGAATTCCGATCGATTATTTATTTACGAAGATATTTAAAGGAATTCCGGAATTCCGATCGATTATTTATTTACGAAGATATTTAAAGGAATTCCGGAATTCCGATCGATTATTTATTTATGAAGATATTTAAAGGAATTCCGGTATTCCGATGGATTATTTATTTGTGAAGATATTTAAAGGAATTCCGGAATTCCGATAGGTTATTTATTTGTGAAGATATTTAAAGGATTTCGGAATTCCGATAGATTATTTATTTGTGAAGATATTTAAAGGAATTCCGGAATTCCGATAGATTATTTATTTATGAAGATATTTAAAGGAATTCCGGAATTCCGATGGATTATTTATTTGTGAAGATATTTAAAGGAATTCCGTTTCGGAGAAGATCGCATTAAGTCGGAAAATCCATCTCGAGATTACTCGATTACTTATAGAATTTATTGATCTTTCGTAGTTGCCTCTCTCTCTCTATCGATCTTAGAGCTATAAAGTTCTTGATTTGCTTTCTTGAATTCATTTTTTTCGCTAAATTTCAGCGAAATGCAAAGAATTTCTCTATCGTCTCGCCGATGAGTTGAAATTTGAGAAGACTTCCTATGAGGTTGGCTTTCGTTGAAGTAAATTTTCCTCTTTTGCCTCTTTTATCCGATAGCCGTCGGATCGCTCAACTCGAGAGAAGCGGATCTCCCGCTTCACTTAATAATTTTTTGCAACGAATGATAATTCCTCGAAGGATCTCTTTGCGATCGCCATTCGGATCAGATCACTTCCTCTAGTGGAGGAAAAAAAAATTCTTTAATACTTTATCGAAATTCATTAAATTTTCAACGAAAGAAAAAAAAACCAATAGCAGCCAACACCCTTCCATCCATCAGGGATAGTAGAAGCAAAGCTTTCAAGCTAAAAGATCTCTCTTCCAATCGTTGGTATCCTTCCATCCCTCTCTCCCCTTAGCGTTGGCACATAGGCTACTGAGATTTTCTCTTCGTCGTCCGTTCCCCATCGTTTCGCTTCATCTTTCGTCGCAAATTCGATATTGTTGAGATTTTATTTAGGTATATCTTCTCTCTCTTTTTTTCCTTCCATTCAATTTTTATTTAAAAAATATTTTATAAAACGATAATTTGAGAGATTTCTAATGATAATAAAGGTTTTTTTTCTCGAATTTTAAATAAATTTTTTGAATTTCTTTTCAAATTTAATTGAATTTTTTTTGGCTATTTTATAATTTCACTTTTAATTTTGTTCTAATTTTTTTATTTGTTTTACAATTGCAGTTTGTTAGTGGAAAACCGATAATTGTGATGACAATTCGTGGAACAAATGAGACGACTAGGGACTCTATTCACATACCGATGTCGTTCCGGTTGTGAGGGTAATTCTTGAAAATATTACTGAATAGATTAGTTGGTTAGTGGATTGGATGGAGGCGGAAGGGACTCTATTCACATACCGATGTCGTTCCGGTTGTGAGGGTAATTCTTGAAAATATTACTGAATAGATTAGTTGGTTAGTGGATTGGATGGAGGCGGAAGGGACTCTATTCACATACCGATGTCGTTCCGGTTGTGAGGGTAATTCTTGAAAATATTACTGAATAGATTAGTTGGTTAGTGGATTGGATGGAGGCGGAAGGGACTCTATTCACATACCGATGTCGTTCCGGTTGTGAGGGTAATTCTTGAAAATATTACTGAATAGATTAGTTGGTTAGTGGATTGGATGGAGGCGGAAGGGACTCTATTCACATACCGATGTCGTTCCGGTTGTGAGGGTAATTCTTGAAAATATTACTGAATAGATTAGTTGGTTAGTGGATTGGATGGAGGCGGAAGGGACTCTATTCACATACCGATGTCGTTCCGGTTGTGAGGGTAATTCTTGAAAATATTACTGAATAGATTAGTTGGTTAGTGGATTGGATGGAGGCGGAAGGGACTCTATTCACATACCGATGTCGTTCCGGTTGTGAGGGTAATTCTTGAAAATATTACTGAATAGATTAGTTGGTTAGTGGATTGGATGGAGGCGGAAGGGACTCTATTCACATACCGATGTCGTTCCGGTTGTGAGGGTAATTCTTGAAAATATTACTGAATAGATTAGTTGGTTAGTGGATTGGATGGAGGCGGAAGGGACTCTATTCACATACCGATGTCGTTCCGGTTGTGAGGGTAATTCTTGAAAATATTACTGAATAGATTAGTTGGTTAGTGGATTGGATGGAGGCGGAAGGGACTCTATTCACATACCGATGTCGTTCCGGTTGTGAGGGTAATTCTTGAAAATATTACTGAATAGATTAGTTGGTTAGTGGATTGGATGGAGGCGGAAGGGACTCTATTCACATACCGATGTCGTTCCGGTTGTGAGGGTAATTCTTGAAAATATTACTGAATAGATTAGTTGGTTAGTGGATTGGATGGAGGCGGAAGGGACTCTATTCACATACCGATGTCGTTCCGGTTGTGAGGGTAATTCTTGAAAATATTACTGAATAGATTAGTTGGTTAGTGGATTGGATGGAGGCGGAAGGGACTCTATTCACATACCGATGTCGTTCCGGTTGTGAGGGTAATTCTTGAAAATATTACTGAATAGATTAGTTGGTTAGTGGATTGGATGGAGGCGGAAGGGACTCTATTCACATACCGATGTCGTTCCGGTTGTGAGGGTAATTCTTGAAAATATTACTGAATAGATTAGTTGGTTAGTGGATTGGATGGAGGCGGAAGGGACTCTATTCACATACGATGTCGTTCCGGTTGTGAGGGTAATTCTTGAAAATATTTGAATAGATTAGTTGGTTAGTGGATTGGATGGAGGCGGAAGGGACTCTATTCACATACCGATGTCGTTCCGGTTGTGAGGGTAATTCTTGAAAATATTACTGAATAGATTAGTTGGTTAGTGGATTGGATGGAGGCGGAAGGGACTCTATTCACATACCGATGTCGTTCCGGTTGTGAGGGTAATTCTTGAAAATATTACTGAATAGATTAGTTGGTTAGTGGATTGGATGGAGGCGGAAGGGACTCTATTCACATACCGATGTCGTTCCGGTTGTGAGGGTAATTCTTGAAAATATTACTGAATAGATTAGTTGGTTAGTGGATTGGATGGAGGCGAAGGGACTCTATTCACATACCGATGTCGTTCCGGTTGTGAGGGTAATTCTTGAAAATATTACTGAATAGATTAGTTGGTTAGTGGATTGGATGGAGGCGGAAGGGACTCTATTCACATACCGATGTCGTTCCGGTTGTGAGGGTAATTCTTGAAAATATTACTGAATAGATTAGTTGGTTAGTGGATTGGATGGAGGCGGAAGGGACTCTATTCACATACCGATGTCGTTCCGGTTGTGAGGGTAATTCTTGAAAATATTACTGAATAGATTAGTTGGTTAGTGGATTGGATGGAGGCGGAAGGGACTCTATTCACATACCGATGTCGTTCCGGTTGTGAGGGTAATTCTTGAAAATATTACTGAATAGATTAGTTGGTTAGTGGATTGGATGGAGGCGGAAGGGACTCTATTCACATACCGATGTCGTTCCGGTTGTGAGGGTAATTCTTGAAAATATTACTGAATAGATTAGTTGGTTAGTGGATTGGATGGAGGCGGAAGGGACTCTATTCACATACCGATGTCGTTCCGGTTGTGAGGGTAATTCTTGAAAATATTACTGAATAGATTAGTTGGTTAGTGGATTGGATGGAGGCGGAAGGGACTCTATTCACATACCGATGTCGTTCCGGTTGTGAGGGTAATTCTTGAAAATATTACTGAATAGATTAGTTGGTTAGTGGATTGGATGGAGGCGGAAGGGACTCTATTCACATACCGATGTCGTTCCGGTTGTGAGGGTAATTCTTGAAAATATTACTGAATAGATTAGTTGGTTAGTGGATTGGATGGAGGCGGAAGGGACTCTATTCACATACCGATGTCGTTCCGGTTGTGAGGGTAATTCTTGAAAATATTACTGAATAGATTAGTTGGTTAGTGGATTGGATGGAGGTGGAAGGGACTCTATTCACATACCGATGTCGTTCCGGTTGTGAGGGTAATTCTTGAAAATATTACTGAATAGATTAGTTGGTTAGTGGATTGGATGGAGGCGGAAGGGACTCTATTCACATACCGATGTCGTTCCGGTTGTGAGGGTAATTCTTGAAAATATTACTGAATAGATTAGTTGGTTAGTGGATTGGATGGAGGCCGAAGGGACTCTATTCACATACCGATGTCGTTCCGGTTGTGAGGGTAATTCTTGAAAATATTACTAAATAGATTAGTTGGTTAGTGGATTGGATGGAGGCGGAAGGGACTCTATTCACATACCAATGTCGTTCCGGTTGTGAGGGTAATTCTTGAAAATATTACTGAATAGATTAGTTGGTTAGTGGATTGGATGGAGGCCGAAGGGACCCAATGGAATTCGATTTTGCGGTTGTTCTTAGGCGAAATAATGAGTGAATTACGTGGATTCAGTAATGATAGGAATCCGATGTGTTTAATGAAGTATTGCGGGGAAGTAGAACGCTTCTTTTGCCTCGATAGATATGAGTTCCATCGGTTTTTCTCAGTTAGCGCACTTCCCGAAGTAGTTGGCTAGCTTATTTTGTGTCATTCGCATCGTCATCAGCATGGAGGAATTATAATTGCGGTAATAGCGTTGTGCTGAGAATCAATGGAACAATTTGGACGTGGAACTTCTGAATTCATTTTGAATCACAAAAATAGTTTTAGTTCCTTTTTTGGGCATTTTTGACAATGTTAAGTTTATTTGAATGGAAAGCTTTTGATAAATTTTTCAGATAGTGAATATTGCTGATCTTTATGTGAAACTCCATTAATTTGTTGTATTGGAATTTGAGGATATGTGGAAGTTTGACCCATTCGCGGCCGTCAAAGATAAGGATGGTAAAATTTATGGACGAGGTACACAGGATATGAAATCAGTCGGGATTCAATATATTGAAGCGCTCCGACGACTTCAGAAGATTGGAAAGAAGAATTTTCTGAGAAGTGTTCACCTGGTTTTTGCTCCCGGTACGTTTCGTTCTGAATTCTAAGTGGAATTTATCTCGAAGTAAGATGTGGGGATGACTCTTTAGGCTCTGGTCATATGTAGGAGGCTGTAAATTGCTGCGTTTATTATTTGGAATGGAGTGAGAGGAAAGGAAGAGGGATGGGAGGTAGTCGCAAGAACGAGGGGATATGGGATCCGTTGTGGATATGTCAATGGGACATATACCTGTAGGATGGGTTTTTACTAACAAGGGAGTTGTACTTGAAGCGGCCTAGCATTTCGGATATAATTTTGCGAGGATCGCATTTACAGATGAGGAGATTGGTGGCAAGGACGGTATGCAAAAGTTTGTCGACGATGAGTCGTTTAAGAAGCTCAACGTGGGTTTTGTGCTCGATGAAGGATTAGCCACTGAGGAGGAAGCATATAAGGTTCACTATGGCGAACGATCTCCGTGGTGTAGGTAGTTTTGTCTTTCTGCTGCCAGTTTCAGTCTATAGGCAGTTTTTAGCAAAGATGTTTAGTGATGGTAAATTCGATCCTTCGAAGTGATATTTAGTCATCAAGGGGTTTCGTTTCATATCAGTACGAAAAGGAGGAATAGGAAGGAGAGGCTAGAAAGAGGGGAATCCCCCCGATCCGATCTCGTGCAAGAATTAATCTCAGAAGTAGGGCAATTCGTTCGAATGGCTTCCTTTGCCTTTCCGGTGTTATATTCTTGTGCTTCTTGTTAAGTGGGTATTTTATATTTATTTCATCGCTTAAGTACGCTAATGAATTTGTCTTAATGAGGAGCAAATAGCAATAGTTCTATTGTTTGGAAATTTGAAATATTGGCACAGATTTGGATAATTTATTCTGAAACTCCAATATTTTCGAGAGTTGCATATAATTTTTTAAATTTTTTTATCTATTTGAAGAGGGAATATGAATGTGAAGAACGTCGTATTTATTGTGATATTTGAGATATTTAATTGTTAACTGGGCAAGTTTGTATTTTTTATTGGCTAGCTTATGTACTCGTCTGTCCTATCTCTATTATTTATCGGTTTAGTTGCTTGCCCATCGCCATATATCTTCTGCTTTTGGCGAGATCCGTCTGAAGGTTTGTTTGTCTGTCCAAATTCTAATGATTATTTAAGTTTATAGGGATGATAGTGAAATGCAAAGGGCAACCAGGACACGGGTCGCGTTTTATTGAGGATACGGCTGCCGAGAAACTGGTTGGTTGTTGCTTAGGAGGTCTATTTTATGGAGTTCTGGATAGTCGTTATAAGAGATTTTCAGCATTTCCAATGGTTCTTTTAGCCGTTTAGAGTTGACGGCAGTTGATGTTGGAGAAAGGAATCGATCTCGTGATCGCTGTTTCTTGAGGAGGATGAAATTTTAGTGAGAATATGAGAATTATTGATGCAAGCTTAAAGCAACTTAAATAAAATTTCGTTTGACAGTTCGCCGTATTTGTTGTCTCAATGGTTATGGATGTTGGTTAGTCATGATCTTAAGCGAAATGCGGTCTTTGGACGATTGGTGAGTTTTTTGCTGATCACCGCAGATGACCGCAGAGATGGATGGAATTCTTTAGAATTTAATCTTATAATGTGAGCGTGAGTTGGAGATATGGATGGATAATAGAGGTGAGATTATGCAGTATGTACATATATATTTTCGTTTTTTTGGCAGTTTATTGTTGTTGTTGTTGTTTGTTTGTTTATTTGTTTGTTTGTTTGTTTGTTTGTTTATTTGTTTATTTTTAGCAGCGAGTGATCAATAGCTTTCTGGCATTCCGTGAAGAAGAAAAGACGAAACTTCAGTCGGATCCAAAATTGAAATTGGGCGACGTGATCACAGTGAATTTGACAAAGGTCGAGGTAGGCCTTTTTTTTAAAACTTTTTAATGGAATATAGTTTGAAATCGTCGCCGACGCCGTTTTCTTTTTGTTTTCTTCGCTCTTTTTTCAATGTTTCTTCTCTTGAGGAGTTGTTAATGATTGTCTTTGCAATGAGATGAGTTGTATTGAGTTGTTTTATCCCCCGGATTGGTCTCACTTGTAAGCAAGGTTGTTGTTAATTGATCCACGGGATCTGCTTGCAATTTATCTATGAATTCTAGTTGGCTACCGAATTATGGAGTGATTAAAGCACTTTCGTTGATTTTCCCTTTACGTGTCCGTTATTTTTGCCTATGTGGGCAGCCTTAGAGGGGAAATAACGTACGGATCACCGTTAGTAGTTGCATTTTTGTGACAGTGGAAGGAATTGAAGCCGTTTATAGCCCTCTTGCGGTATCCGTCCACTCGATTTTTTCAGTGATTTATGTAAGCTTGTGCTCGATAATTTGTTTCTCTTTTATTGCAGGGTGGGACACAAGTGAACGTTGTTCCGGCCGAATTGAGCGCCTGTATGTTTAAGTTTCTTGCAAAAGTATCTTTTTTCTCTTTATTTATGGTTGAGAGGAGGGAATATGATGGAGAGATGAAGTGGAATTTCCGGATTACATAGCTGCAAGGAACTTATCTCTGTGGGAATCTTTTTCCCATATATAAGAATAATCTAAGTGAAATAATTGAGATATTCCAGGAGGGAAATATTTTTGTGAAGTTTCCTCGTATTTGGAGGGTCTTTCTTGGCGATGAAGCTTTGGCTTGTCTCATTTTCATTTCATGAAAGTAGACATTGATAAGTGTTGCTGTGAGTTTTTCTTTTCACGTTTTCACATTTCGACGTTTAGAATTAATTAATTAAATAATTAATTAATTATTTGTTCCATTTATGAGCATTTCAGGGTTTGACATTCGCTTACCACCAACCGTTAATTATGATGTAAGCTTTAAAGATACTTCTTATCGGTGATAGTTGTTTTAGAGAGAGGTATTGGTTATGATACGTATGAACTGAGTCGTTTTGTGATAGTCAAGTGGAGTTTTCTTTTTCGAAATGCCATCCGAAGGTGATAGTGTAGTAGTGCTTCGTGGTCAATTCTTAAAAAATATAACTTGCATCCAGTGAGTAATCAAGTAAGTAGTAATTAACTGCAATATGATCCGATGTGGAACTGCTTCTAGCGATTTATTCTTAAGCATAAGTGATTCCATTGAAAGAAGTTCGCTAATATGGCAATAAGCAGGGGAGGGAGAGGAAGTTCGGCAATATGACAATAAGCAGGGGAGGGCGAGGAAGTTCGGTAATGTGACAATAATCAGGGGAGGGGGAGGAAGTTCGCTAATATGACAATATGCGGGGAGAGAGAGGGGAAATCATTCACTTGTCATCGTTCCAGCAGTTTCATTGATTGCTGTAACATAGTGAAGCGGTCAATGTTTGGAAATTATTTCAGAATGATGGCTTAGAGCATTTTCCAGTTGAATCAGTTAATTGCATCTTAGAGAGTGAGTGTTGTTCAGCAATTTATCGAATTCATTACGATTATTAAATAATTTTTTAATTAAATGAATTTATTTTGGATATTTTAATGCGATCGCATTTATCGGATATTCAGATTTCCCATTGAATAATAGTAATTTTAAGAAGAAACTTTAATTGCATTGTAGCGATATAAATATATCCGGAGCATGGGACGACGATCGTTATGATATTAAGGTTGTTTCTTTATAGGATTTTGAAGAGAAGGTGAAGAAATTGTGTGACGATGCGGGCAACGATGTTACATATTCGTTCATTTTGGTAAGTCTTTCGGATTGTGGAATTTGGCCGAGGGGGATGAGAAATTTCCGATAAGAAAGAGAAATATTCTTGAGGGATATTTCCGATATATGAGGCGAAACGTTTCATTTTATAGCAGCAAAAAGATTGAGCTCTTTATTCGTTGATGAGAGCAGAATTTATGGGCTTGATGAAGCGATCTGGATGAATTCTTATCGCGATATTGGGAGGATAAATATCTTGAAGAGGGTTTAGAGGCTGAGATAGTTGAAATTTTGCTTGCTGATGATATAGGGAATGTTTCAGTGAATAATATTGTTTCTTTATTTGGCTTATTGTATTGTTTTCTATCGGAGAAAGAGGTAGATTGCAGCAAACTCGTAGCAGCGCTATCACACCAATGACCGATGATGATCCATGGTGGAGGGCATTCGAGACGGTGATGAAAGAAGAGTTCGTTTTTTTTTTTAATTTTATCGTTTATATATTTTTTTATGTTTAATGTTTATATTAGTAGTTAAATTTAATTGAAGAAGAGAAAATAAGGAATGTCGTATGTGTAGAGATCGATTTGGAAGCTTCGAAGTTCTGAATTCTATGGAAAAGATTACCGTTTGAAAAGGGATTTGGTTTCGAGAAATGGATTACGAGTAGCAACTTGAAACATATGGGCTTGAAATCTCGTCGATTACAAGGAGACGATGTATCGAATCCGAACCGAATCCAGTACTATTTTCATGGGGCAACTTCGACGCAACTGCAAGAGAAGAGCTTATAGTCTGTGGAAAGGGTAGGGAATATAGAGAGGAGGTTGTAGCAGTTATTTTTTCCCTCTCTAAAGTTAGATCCATTTGTTAGTCGAATTTTCAGGAAGTGTGAAATATCAAAGGAGATCTTTCCGGGTTCTACGGATTCGCGATTTTTGCGAGAAGTATGTGAATTTATTACTTTTTAATTCGTGAACTTCAACTTTCTTTTAACGTTCCCATTGATACGGCCATTTATTTTGTTGGGGAAGTCGATTTGTGCAGCGATGCCAGGGATTCTTACAGAGCTGATGGTTTATCTTTTGGGATTATAGTTTCCTTCCATAATATCTAGGTTCGCTTTGAAATTGTGTAGCATTCTGCTTTTAGTTCTCAAATCCCATCAGTTGTGATCCCCCTATCTGGAGAAGCCTATTCCCTAAGTCAATGCATCCGTCCTATAAGTTGATCACTCATAGTGGTTGTTGATCGCAAGATTGTTTCAAAGAGATAATCCTCTAGAGGGCAGTAGGGGTTTTTCACTAGAAACCCATGAGGGGAATTCATTGATAATTATAGTTTTTGAGATTTGGCGTTTGAACTGAAAGTCGGCACTTCTTAGGTGTAGGGAGATAGGCGATTCGAGCAGGAAGAGACCGAACCATGTGGGAATGAGTGACTTCAAGGATTTGAGTATCTGCAGATTTCAGAAAAGTTTCACTTCTGTCTGACTGAATGCTAGGTGGTGCAGTGGGAGGTACTGTCGAATTGTTCCTCTTAATTTACAGAGGTAATAGTCTCGCTGTCGACTTTATAAGCAGAATACAAACGTGGTGTAAACTACGTTTGTCATTAATGAGAGTGAATATCATGACAAAAGCGCCGATTCGGAGATACATCGCTATATCTTTGAGTAGAACCTTTGTTGGCATATACTCCAACGAAGCTTTCTTGAAGTGTCAGTCATTTTCAGTTCAGGTTCTCTGTCCAGAAAGTGCTGTCAGTTCACCATTTCTTAGCATTTCGTAGAGGAACGCGGTGATGAGTTAAGCGATCGGGTTCTTGTTACTTGGCCTTTTTTTTGGAAATCTTGAGACCAATGACTGGAGATGATCGGGCCTAATATTTCTTCTTTCCTCCTCTCCCCACCCCCCACCCCCACCTTTGCTGGCCTCTCGAGAATTTTTCAACAAAGCTATTAGCGGGGATTATTTCAGAAAGGATATAGATCAATTGGCTTCAGTCCGATGAACAAAACGCCAACGCTTCTTCACGATCACAATGAGTATATCGAGGAGAGCGTCTTTTTGCGTGGTGTACAACTATACGAGAAGATCATCGCGAGGCTTGCTGATCTCCCGAAGTTTTGAAGTTAATTCGGCATTTTAGAGAACTTAATATGCTTATTGTTTTCCGATATTCATCTGTATTACCCCCCACTCCGTCCTATCTTCCCAGTCATTGAGGCGCTCAGCTCTCGGAGTTTTTGGCGATTAAGTTATAAATCAAGTTATCGCTTTACTTGCACTCTTAAGTGAGAATTATGTGAAGTAATATTGAGGTGGGTTCTTCCACCATCTGTTACGGCTTCTCTAAGCGGATGCTAGGGGAGGAGGTCAGTTAGGGTTAAAAGGCTTGACTAGTGAGGGGAAGCTCAGATATTAATTCCATAGAAATTTTTATTGATAATCAGCGAAGTGCCTCATTTATTTGGGAGTAATTAGATAGAAATTTTGAATTTTGGGTGACGTTTTCAGAAAGGATACAAGTCGATTGGCTTCAGTCCAATGAATAAAACACCGCGTCTTGCACATGAGCACGATGAATATCTTGAAGAGAGTATATTTTTGCGTGGCGTCGAAATTTACGAGAAACTTATTGCGGAACTCGGCGATATGTCCGGAGGTTTAATCGACAGTTGATTTCCGCCAATAATGCGGCGTCCGATCACGGAATCAGCTGAAGTATTTGTTGGCCGATCAGAGGACTATTTTTGGGATTTATATTTGAGGGTTTTTTTTCCGGAGCCGAAGAGTATCCAGGAAAGTAGCGCTCGTTTCTTTTTACAAACCCTAATATCATCTTATTTCGTCAAATTACTCCATCGCCTAAAAAAGTTTTTCAAATGGAATCGTTTTTGCATCATATCAGCCTCAAATTTGATTTGATTAGCTTCATCGGCACGAAATTATACGAGGTTCTTGCTTGAATACGCTTTTATAAGCGCTTTTATTATGTCGATCTTCACGAACAACATGCGCCTGAAGCGTGACGAGTTTCCGTTCACCGGAAAATCCTCTCCCACATATTTCTAGTTTCCGGTTTCCGGTTTTATTTTAGATAAGCCGGAAATCATTTCCGTTTGTTATTGTTATTTTGCAATAAATATTCCTTTATTCTCCAAAATCGTGAATGTCTCATTTTGTTGCTCACTTATAAGTTCTCTCCTCCTTAAAGTAATTGATATTTGTTCGTGTGAATTTTTATCGCTTACATCTTTTTTTTTCGTTCTATTGTTGTCTCTCAATTGTCTTTTTAATATTCATATTCACTCTTGATTCGATGTTTCTCCGCTCTCCGAAATAGAAGAAGTATAAAGAATAAATTTCTTTCTCATTCTTATTTGTCACATTTGTCACATTTTGTCACATTTTGTCACATTTGTCACATTTTGTCACATTTGTCACATTTTGTCACATTTGTCACATTTTGTCACATTTGTCACATTTTGTCACATTCTCTTTCATCTTCTACATTAATATTTTTCAGCTTCATATAAACAGAAGATACAACCAATTGATTGACGTGAAAGTGGGGAAAAAATTCGTTGATTTCTTTTATCGTCTATTCGAAAATATCGCCGCTCGTATTTTCAACGAATCGAAAGAATTTTTTAGCCGATAATAGAGTGAATTTATCGTAAGTGAATTTTTTTTTTCGCCGTTCGAAGCATTTCATAGAGAATTTTCATTTTCTAAGCTAATTATGGTGACATATATATGTCGGAAGGTTTTGAATTCACGGTTTGAGGAGCCCTATTGAACGTTCTTAATTTACAACTTTCCAAAGTTAACATAGATAAAGAGAAAATTCCGCGGAACTAAGATTTACAATCACTCTATCGATATTTGATGAGCATAGTTCACGTTGGGTATCACTTTCATTCGTGATATGGATATGAAAGGTTTCTTTCATATCCTCGATGATATTTTTCTTCTCTACGAATGTTAAAAGTTTCTTCTTCAATGGATTATTGAGAGGCACATTCAAGGGATATATATATGGAGGTTTTTAAACAAGCGATGACTCATGTACACTGACAAAGAACTGATGAGATTTGCCATCTTCAAATGATTTACCTGGCCGTATGAGAGTAGATATTCATCAGGGAATCTGTACTCAAGAGAGTTTATAGCTGTCCTCTTTTATGGAGAAGATAGCGACGAAATTCCTTATCGATGTGGGTTGTGTTCGAACTTTACGATGTGGAGTTATTCTGTGTTTACCTCAAATCTAATATCGAAATGAAATATCAAGACAGATCGGCTAATGAATTGATTTTATTCATCTTATCCAAGGGAGCATCCAGTATCTCGAGGAAGTGAGGTGGATGGCAGTCGGAAATATCCCAGAGGTATCACGAGGCTTTTTTGAACGTATCGATTCTACGTTGAACGAAGTGATGGCTATGAAATAATGTAATCGGAGTCTATTTTAGTATAGGAATCACTCTTAGGCGATTTCAGAGTCACATCTCACATTCACTTCATTCGCGCATCTAATTTAATTCAGCTGAATGTAGGATATGTTTGTTTATTTGGTCAGTAGTCTGTAGTCGGCAGTTTTAATTAATTCCAGCGACCGGAAGTAGATGTTTTGAGGAGTTCCACTCCGGAGTCGATTACATCGATAATGATCGTTAATGATATTTTCCATCGTTAAAAGAACGAATAGATTTGCTCCAGAAACACTACGCAATTTTACGTCTCTCATGTAGAAGAAATTCTTTACAGTAATGCATTAATAGAAGCCCATGGCGCAGAAAATTTCCAACTACGGTAGGAACTATTCTCATACGCTCTTATAAAAGTTCTATAGAATAGGAATTGCTATTGTATTGATTTCGATAGCTCCGTTTGAGTGTTTGAATTGTTACAAAAACTAATGCGATGAGAATTAACGGATATTTCACTTTATAGAAATTCAAATGTGATGAAGGTTCGATTGATTCTATGAAAATAGAAGATTCAATAAATCTCCGATATCGATTGATTAGATATTCGCAAAAGATAATCACCTTCGTTGATCTCTTTCTTTGCTTTATAATGAAATTAACCCTTTGGTAATTGAATTCTTATTTTATAAAAATATTCACCTTATTTTACGATGAATTTGACGAAAATTTCCGAAATAATCATATGAAAAAGTATTTCTCATTTATTTGTTGGTGTTAAATTTCTTGGGAAATTGTCCGCTTTAGAATTTCGCCGCTTTCGCCGAGAGAATTTCGAGAGAATTTCGCTTTCGCCGAGAGAATTTCGCCGCTTAGATCGCCGAGAGAATTTCGCCGCTTAGATCGCCGAGAGAATTTCGCCGCTTAGATCGCCGAGAGAATTTCGCCGCTTAGATCGCCGAGAGAATTTCGCCGCTTAGATCGCCGAGAGAATTTCGCCGCTTAGATCGCCGCTTAGATCGTCGAGAGAATTTCGCCGCTTAGATCGCGAGAGAATTTCGCCGCTTAGATCGCCGAGAGAATTTCGCCGCTTAGATCGCCGAGAGAATTTCGCCGCTTAGATCGCCGAGAGAATTTCGCCGCTTAGATCGCCGAGAGAATTTCGCCGCTTAGATCGCCGAGAGAATTTCGCCGCTTAGATCGCCGAGAGAATTTCGCCGCTTAGATCGCCGAGAGAATTTCGCCGCTTAGAATTTCGCCGCTCGTCGAGAGAATTTCGCCGCTTAGATCGTCGAGAGAATTTCGCCGCTTAGATCGCCGAGAGAATTTCGCCGCTTAGATCGCCGAGAGAATTTCGCCGCTTAGATCGCCGAGAGAATTTCGCCGCTTCGAGAGAATTTCGCCGCTTAGATCGCCGAGAGAATTTCGCTTAGATCGCTTGAGATCGCCGAGAGAATTTCGCCGCTTAGATCGCCGAGAGAATTTCGCCGCTTAGATCGCCGAGAGAATTTCGATCGTCTCGTTGATATTCTTTGTTGAGTGCTGAGAATATTAAAAGAAAGCTCTAATGAATTTGCTATTGCACTATTACATCGTATGTCTATTTCAGTATTCTGTTATTTATCTATATTGAATATCTATCGCTGCCATAGAAAAATTCACAAGTAACAATCGCATTCTCATAAGGATATGAGAAATAAAAGGATATCTCAATTTTCGACTTCTTCACTGATCTATTCGCAATTATGAGTCTCCATATTTCATTTATTGTGGCACTGCTTCAGAAATATTTAGCGAATTTCATTGTAATAATTGAAATATATATTTGTAGTAATGATGGAAACGAAAATATTAAATATTTGCCCTAACTATGCAAATTGAAAATTGTATAAGTTTTTTTTCGCAGCATTTCGGTCAACATATCGAATTTTGCAGTGCAGATTTGCATATTTCCGTGATATTCATAGTTTAGTTTTGCTCCTGGACGGTCGGTTTTAAGAGGGTTCCGAGCAGACTCTTTGGCTTTGTCCTATCGAGTCATTCCGACCAGTGGCCTCATCGGAGCAAGAGCGGTAGAGCAAATCGCACTGAGCAACGATGAATCTACTCGTCAGTATCCGATGGTCAGGAGACGAGCCTAAGCCGTCATCTTCAAGCTACCTCACAACTTCAGCTAAACGGAAGTGGCAGTGATATGAAGACACCTTCATCCGTAATGAATGATTTAATTACTCGAATAATTTTCTTATACATTTTCAACGATGGTAAACAATCATATCATCGTCGAATGTTGGTATTTCCATCGACGATAGGGAGATTTCGTTGCAGTCATCAGTAATATCGATGTTGATGAGCATTGGTTAGGTGAATATGAAGAGAAGTTCGAGAGAAAACTAGAACATTACATTAACGCTAATGAACTCAATAAAGGTCATTTCAACGAAATACGCGTATAAAACTGCTTCCTCAACGACTAAACAACAAAACCATTCAACCATTTATTTGTCGTTATATATTTCATTCTTTTTAATTTCGAATTTTAATTCATTAAGTATATTTCTAAACGCATATTACTGGTAGGGGCGCATACGTTCAATAGGAGAAATGAAAAGATATTGCAAAGAAATTCACATAATGATTAAAATAACGAAATTATTGATATTTATTTCAGTTGAAATTCGATTTGCCTTTATTTTTGCTATGTATAATTTTGAGATATTGATGGAATTAATTCGTTCTTCTCCACATTCCTCGAATATGCTTATCTTTTGGTCTTCGAATAAGTTCATTATGTAAAGTTGAGTGTTTCATTTAATATCTATCGAAGTCTTCGAAAATTTCAAATTGAAAGAAAAGAATCTGATAAAATTTAGTTATCGTTTATATGTTAGAGCTTTCAGAATTTGAGATTTTGATATAGTGAAGCAGTTGAGTTCCAACTTATTCGAGTTGCAGTAACTCTTAACTTTACGTTGCCATATATATCGAAGATTCACTTGTAGTTTTTTGGTGTAATATTGAAGAATATTTTATTTCAGCAAATGAAAGTAATTATTTACTTTATATTTTTGGTGGCCGTTACATTGGCGGATGATGCGAATGCAAAATTGAAAAAATGCTGTGATACCTATGCGGGTAAAGTCGATAAGGAATGTCTGGAAAGATATTGCGATTTTGATGCCATCTCACAAACAAATGTCAGTTTGTTTATTGCTGAATTTTTCGACTATATTTGTTGTCTGTGAAATACAGTTGAATAAATACGAGACGAGGAAATTATATTCGATGAATCTACAGGGTGTTGAATTTTTTTTTGCGTTTTATTCATGTGGCGAGCTGAATTTTCGAAATTTACTACAAAATAACAAAATATACAAAATAGTGACTTCAATTTCCAATAGATCCGATTATCATAGGTAATTTTCCTTCGAAAAATTCGTTCTTCTTAGAAGTTTGGTAAGTATGAGGTATACACATATCAAATTCTGTATAACTTCTTTTGAAGCCAGCAAAGCGTCGTGAGAAGTGTTGTGGAAGGTGAGTAGGTACAGTGTTTGATAAAAATTTGTACCCCAACTGCAATGGTTCCTGAGCTTTAACTGTTGAAGAAACACTCTCAAGTAAAAAGACGGTATTTTCATGTGCGTACTACTCATATAGATATATTCAAAAGCGCTATAATAACGAGAATAAATACTCACCAAAGAACGTTAGAAAAAAAAAACAGGAAGAGAAAAATAAAACGAGGTGAAATTCTTGGAAAAGCTGGAAATTCAACTGCAGATATCGATAGTTTAGCGTCAAAAATCCGCGAAATGAATACTCCAGGATTCGATAGTCACGTAGGATAGAATTTTCCATTAATTTCTGGATGGAACACAAACTAGATGAATCATGAATATTCCACGCTACTTTAAGTTCAATTTTTCTACTAATCGAATCGCAAACAAAAAAAATAGCACTTCTATGTCGAAAATTTTAATGAGCGATCACGTTGATTTAAATATGATCGCATTATTCATATATTTTATCACAAATATACCGTTTTTTGTGGTATTTTTTGTTTGTATTTTAATAATTTTTCTGAAGAGAAACGAAGAAAATAATAGTAGATGAGAGGAATATTCACAAAAAAGGCGATCTTTATAGGTGTTGAATTTCTTATCGAAATGTACCGAACGTGGCACTGTCGTCGGTAATATGTTCTCATGTGCGTCGTCGAATGTTGATCATACGAAATGTTGCGAGGTAATTGCTAATCATTATAAAAAGAATCACTAATATATACGCTCATAAAATTTGGAAATATTCCTAACATTTCTATGACATCGTCTATTTTATCCGTTCGTATTTGTATCATTTTACAAAGCTTTTAGAGAATAATTATAGGCCTTTTTTCTCAATTTATTTGAAAAACGATTGAATATTTTGGAAATGGAATAATTGACATAGTAACTGAGCCATTTTGCTTTATAAAATTAAAGCTATAAAGAAGAGAAGCATTTTGCTTTTTGTTCTTTTTTAAAGTCTCATCGAATTTCCTCCTATATTAAGAAAGAAATTCTATAACTTCTCATATTTGTTAGCTCGTTCTCTTCAACGTCGTACATTGAAGCCTATAATGTCCACTTGTGTATTTTACATAAATTAGCATATTCAACGAGGTTTTTCTATAAATATTGCCCGAAAAAAAAAACAGAAATGAGAAATAAGAATGGAAATGAGAATGAGAAAAAAGGTATGGAAAGCCCGAAATCGATATATTCTCTACTCTATCCTATCTTTTTCACAAATATCTAATCCTATTTTAGTGGTACTCATTTGATGTTGTATTCAATCAAAAATACCACAACAATATTATTAATCTTATAGAGCAAAGGCGTTAGTGGCAAGTGCTTGGAGTATTGTACAGCACAAGACGGCGTTCCAACCAATTATCTCGACTATCTGTTCTGCTTGGAAAATTTCAATGAAATCCGCGATTGTTTCAAGGATTATCTTGAGACTCATGATCCCGTACAAGCATAAATTATTGCTTATCACCCACTTTTATGAATAACTTGCCTTAAAACGTTCGATTAGACTGCTGTATTCTTGCTAATAAATTTTTGAAACAAATAAAATCACTTCAGAAGCAATCAGAAATGCACGTTTTCATCAGACTGCTAGATAGAATCGAACCAATTTATTACTGCATAAGAGATGGAGGGGAAACGAGAGGATGGTTGGAGGCGAAGAAAGTTCAGGCTAGTCGATGAACTGATTTTAACAGTCGAAGGTGATTCGCCAACGTGATCCGGCGTTAAGCTCGAGAAAAAGAGGTGAGGTGACACCTCAATGACGTGACATAAAAAAGCATTAAAGAAGATACAGGTGTTTTTACCTTTGAGCTCAAATTCTCAAATATTCAATGAAAGTGACAAAAAATAAGCTATCGCAATTGGATTTCATTTACTAACATAAGACGACACAGAGAATGGAATAGAATTGTATAGAATACGAATAAAATAGAATGTATTCACCGATTTCAGTGAGGCTATTGCCGAACGTTTCCTAATTATTCCTTAAATATAGAAAGGACCGAATATGGAAAAAACAAACTAAGGCCTCCACGATCACCATCTTTTCTAGATTTAAGCGATTTGATTTAGTTGGTTATATTAATGTTGCATCGCATAGCAAATTGCAATAAGTTGCAATTTGAGGCGTTAAATTGCAATTGACTGCAACGTATTGCAATCCATTTCACTTCATTTCATCAAATTCGATCCACTTTCACTTATGAAAATAAAGATAATTTCTCTTGTTTATCGTTTCCATATAGCGTTATTCAATGCGTTAACCACGATTGAATAGAATCAATCCCGAGCGCTTCAAGGATAAACGTTCCGAATTGAGAAATAGAATTTTTTTATTCTAAGCTTGTGCAAATGCTTTTTCACAATGTTGCTCTTGTCTTTTCGTTTGCGCCTCTATAGTATATTTTCAACTTGACGAGAAGTTTGAGTTGGAAAAATTTGATAGATATAATTCAAATCATAGGATAATCTCTTATTTGAAACTATCTCCTACGAAGGGATGTTGGAACGCAGCTGAGTATTCTGCGTTGTTCGGATACTCGAAGAACGATCCATAATTGTGGCGATTTACTATTTCCGAAAGTCGTTATTTCATAGCTGTACAATGAATTGAAAAATTTCAGAATCGATCGCAGTTTAAGCGAAAATAGAAAAATGCATATTGCTCAGCAATTTCTCTGAATCATCTCAACGTTCAACAAAAAGCAAAACGATCTCATATTTCTATCATCTATTTCGTTTCAGAATGTAGCCGATGTCAATTATTTCACTATTACATTGTAGTTTTTTTTGCATTAAACAATATGAATGGTATTTTGATTTGGCAAAAAAAAATTATTCTCTTAATTTACTTCTTTTTTTAGTCGATATATAAGATATTACACTATAATATAAACCTTTGTTTAAACATTATTTTACTTATTTTAATTAACATATCAAAAAGTAAAAAAGTAAAATGCTAAGAAAATATTTGAAACAGAAAATGAATGAGAAATTTTCCGCATATGGAAATTTAATTTGATAAGTGCTGTGGAGGGGGGAACGCGTGCATATTGTCGATGAGAATCTCTGATAACGCTGCATGATGGCATCTCGAAAGTTGTAAGCTTGATGTTTGTGTGATACGACATTATGGGCTTCTTCGCTACTTCACAACGGCTTTAGCTCTGTTTTCGATCTACTCTTCGAAACATATGTATATATTTTTAATGCATATCAGTAAATGTTCAACTCACTATTGGTAACATCGCATTTATAGGCATCTATAGACATTTTTGCGCCACATAGATTTGTCCGCTCATTTGCAATTTTTAACCTAAAAGTATTCGATCTGAAGCTAAAAAATTTATGCTTATAATACACATCGTACAATTATCACACTCAACAACCGCAGTTGAATTATGAACTTTAAAAAGGTTTTAAACACTTTAATTTCTCTAATTTTTTAATTTTCATCCTTTCAGTTAATGGTTCTGAAACGGCACAACAACAAGACGATTATATAAGCCCATCTGATTGTGTTTTTTAGTTGGTGTAGTCAGGAAACCGAATTTAAAAAAAGAGCGATGGATGATTCACTTGAATGCTGTATGCCTTTTCATTTATGATAAGTTCAGCTGATTTGATGTATCGATGTATGGAAAAGCGTACGATAAATCACCGATTGAGAGTGTTATCTCAGTTCATAGCTTCTATTTGCAACATCTTTTAAGTTATTCCAACTTTATCAACGTTAATCCCAATATTATTCTATTATTGTCGATTTCAACGAGCGAAATTGCCTCATTAGACGAAATCTATGCTCTTCCATACAAAATTTGCACTTGAAATTTATTATAATCACTTCCCCGTACTTCATACAAAAATTATTCTTCATTTCATTATTCTTGCAACCGATTGCTTTAATTTGTATACGCATTATTTGGTATTTGACCGTCATTCTGCTAACTTCAAAGCACGATTATCGTCTAAAGTTAAAGAAGAAAGCATTTATCACAGTCACAATTTTGGGATTCGATTTCACTCGCACTGCAGTCAAAAGTTGCGCATCCCATTTCTCCAATTCTATTTCGTAGAGGTTTTATTTTCATCACTCTATCACTTTCTTCTTAATGAAAATCTGACGTCTTCACTGAGGTGGGGATGATTCTAGAATCTATCGTTATCATATTATTTGTCGTTTACGAATTATTTGTGATATTTTGATATTTCCCAAGATATCGATTGTAATTCGGTTGCATAGCACATATGATAAATACGGCTGATAATTGCAGCAGTTGGTTTAATCTTTTATATATGGAAATATATCATTAACAATAAAATTCCATATATGTAAGCATAAAGAATGGATTCGATGGATTAATGATATAAAATTTTTCATTTTAGTACAACAAGTTGGCAGTCTTTGTGATATAGGCATTTAAAGATTAACAAAAAGGCCTCTGAATAACACATTTGCCAATTATGCCATTGTAAAGGGTCATTAGAGCAATTTTTAGTTGACAGGTTAAGTTGGCAAGGGTTATTAGAGCAATATTATACTATCTGTCTGTCTGTCTGAGGATGTTTATGTCTCCTTATTGTGCAATAAGAGTAGCCAATAGCAAGTCTTAATGGGGGTAAAAGAAGTCATAAGATGGCTTAAAAACTAGCGCATGGATGCATCGATCAACATCGAAAAGTATTATAGAGAATGAATAAAATAAATAGTGTCGAAAAATTTGAATGTATTGTGCAAGCGCTATGATGTTCAATTTTATTCTATTCGGATACAGAAAATAGGTTTTTTTCTATTTGTAGATTCATGAGGAAAATAGTGCCACATACTACGAGTAGGTTAGCGTCAATACTCTGTCGATTCTTGGCAGCTTATGAAAATGATCGATTTGGCTGAAGCATATATAACAACAGCTTTTCGAGAGCTCTTGGCCATTTTCTCTACCCGACACTAGCCATGGACTACATATTCGTTTACAAAGAAGTAAAGTTCAGTGCTTGTTGAATGTGTTCAGCTACCCTTTTTTTCGGAAGATAAGAATATCGTATGTCCAATCACACGTAGATCAGTGATCACCCGTTGTTCCAGTATAGCTTGGAGGAAGTTGTTTTGCCATAGTGGTCTTCCGAAACTTATAGGGGAGCGAATTTATTTTCCTTATGGTGCTTTGGCGTTACCAGTTTTCTCATATTTGTTATGAACTTGAACGAACATAGAAGTTTTTTAATTTTTTCCGTCTAAACATTCGCTTAGAGGGGAAACGAACCTATAAAAGAAATCAAACGAGCTGCTATGGTACCATGTGAAGCGTTCCGCATTCAGTATTCGAAATTCAGTATTCGCCATATATGTTCGTATTTGTTTGCATATACTCCCAAAAGCATTCCCTAATCGGATTTAGATAATTGGAACAATGCAATAATTGTGTAGGAGTCGAAATGAGGCCATAAGTGGCGTCACAATAACCGAGACATCCCTCGGATACTCCCTTATTTATGCAGCATTGTGAATGATCTTGTTTTGATGAGGCGCAATCCCAGAGATCGTAGAATGTTGTTCTTCGTGATCCGCACATCGATACAAAGAAGTGTATCTGCAAAATGGCACCTATTCAGTAATCGATTCGTAGTTGCTGTGAGGCGGAGTTAAACCCAACAGTCTAGCTTAACTATCTCAGTTTGTAGGAGGTGTTAAATTTGATGGAAAATGTGCGCTGGAATGACCTGTTAAATTCGACATCGTGCCGTTCCATCTCGTATCGACTGAACCAGTGGTATCACACTGTTGCATTTCTATCTGTATGCAATTTTTGCTTCTTTGTTTCTTCGTGTTCTAATTCCTATTTGGACTTTAAATGTAGAATAGAGCAATGAAGATGTAGCTCATTAGTCATTATCAGAAATTAATATTTCAACTCCGTAAACGTTTTATTGAACGTGTATCATATACGATTTTGGATATGGTCGATCGAGAGTGTTTTCATTGAAGGCGTGGGGTGAAAGAGGAAACCGAGAGAAATGCATCAGCTCTCATATATGAAAACACTAAAGTACAAACGCATGAATGCGTGCGAAAAAACCCACATATAGATCGTGCACACAGACGCACCTACGAATGAACACGCGTACAAAACTCATAATTTCTCCGTATTAGATTGCTAATCCGCATTCGCCTTATTTTAATGTTTATTTGATAATAAGGGTGTTTTTGAGATGGAAGGATTTTTAAATCAGCATTTCTATACCGTCGAAATCGGGATTCACAATAAAACTTAAACATATGAGAGGAAGGAATTAGCCAAAAAAAATTCGTAGATAAGAATGCCTACATTTGATGGGTTAAGTGCCTCAAAATTGCAAAAGCGTCGTTCACATTCATAATCGACATCGGTGAGATGTCCACAACATCTTCGGAGCCGTGGTTGTGCAACACCCACCAAACGTTCCGCATTTGTTAATGGTAATGGCCCACTAAGTCGTGAAAATCCACCAACACGCGAGAACAAATTTTGCAAAAATGCTTGACCATGAACGTACGAGGTCAGACACATTAGAATGATCACAAACAATGAATTCATCCTGAAAGTGAACATTTTTTTAGCTTTAAAACAAAGATTTCCAAAAAGAAAATTATATTGGTGTTCAATAACAAATATCAAACCTCATAGAGCGATATTCTTATCGATGTTTCAAATTTTTAGACATCCGCGATCGTTTCTCTTCGATACATCGTTAAGCGCACTAGATATGACGTTTAGAAATATCTTAACCGAATGGATTTTCATAAAATAGCGATATTATTCACGCGATAGGTTCGTTTCTCTTAATTCATTTCCACTAATTGTTTCCTTAAAATTTACGATCAAAATCAGACTCACTTTAAGAATCGCAGAGGATAAGCCTAAAATTTCAGTTACATTAATTTGCCTCTCACAGCTCAATGCAGAACCTAATATTACAATCAACGTAAGACATAATAACTTCTCTAACATTCGCCTTCTTGATTTTCACTTTATGTGTAATTTGAAAGTTCCAAGAAGTTCTACAGAACTGTGGAGGAGGGAGATATATAGAAGAGTCAGCGGGTCTGGTATTCAGCACTTTGTTGTAACGGGCGAATTTGGAGTGGAAAAATCCTCCAACCCAGTTTTCTGCCATCATTCTCCGCCCCAATCCATTTTTAAGAGAAATTATTTCTGAGAATTCTATTTTTTCAAACGGCGTTATTGAAATTTACGAACGAGCACGCTTCTGGCGATGACCTCTTTGGTTCCGTTCACTTTTTGACCTTCTAACACGGTTATGCGCTAACCGGGTTATGATTTAACCGGGTTATGGTGTAATCGAGCTGTAGCCTAACGGTTGTAGTCTATTCGGGTTGTAGTCCTTGGGTATCACGTGAATTATGCATGACATCAACATAATTCATAAAAATCATTGTCATTTTCAATGAGTTAAACGATATATAAATAGAAGGTGGACTCCGAAAAATGTGTTTATTCAGCGATAGTATATCTCTAGGTACATGATATAACGTGCTTCTAGCGTCAGTCCGTCTCAGAACAAAAAATGATGTCTCCAAGGATGAACTATTGCTATTGGTCAAAATATGCGTGCCATATTTATTATAGTCAGATATTTATTCTAGTTCTGCTTTAGCGTCTAATGCACTAAGCCGCACCAACATTTTACTCCTAATTGCAACAAATCGAGCAATAGAATGCAGTGATTTGTAGCCTCTTCCCGCTTCCTTCTATCCTTTCCTCCCGCGATCAAATAGCGACTCACCACTGCTTTCTCTACTTTATATTTCTGTTACTCCTGCTACTGACGACACATAAAAACGTCTGTAGTAATACATCTCATATAAATAATTAACATAAAACCGTTTTTGATCGCATAAGAAAATGGGTTTTTTTCGCACCTTTGCTAAATTTAGCCATATATACTAATTTTTGGCCGTTTTAAGGAAGCCGCTTGGTTTCAGATGATGTAAATGCTCAAGTTATGTGCATCTTTGCATAATCATGACCCACACAAAGGCAACAGTAAGCATTAGTCAAATGCAGCGGTACTAGTTTCTGTCGACTCTTTAAGATTTAAAGCTAATGCGCAACGAGAAATTTAGCGTCTATGATGAGCGCTTAGGTTTTTCTAGTTGGTCATATTGCAGCAAATTATATTCGTTCAAAAATGCTTTAATTTGAATATATAAATTTTCGGGTGACCTTTTTTGCTATAGATCTCCGCACACCATTAAGGATCTTAGAAGGCGCATCAATACTCACCGTTTCATTGATTATTGATAGACGTGGAGAAAATTGTTTCCGGTGATAAACTGAATTAAAAACATTAAATAACGAACACCATAGAATCCTATCCTATTTACTCTGAAGCAAAAAATCGCATCTTCGTCGAAAGTCTCGTTGAAAATAGCGAAAAACAAAAGAAGAATTAAACGAGGTTCAAAATTACAGTTCGACTTTTTTCTCACAATTACTTGCTAGCGTTACTAAGAGATTGACGTTATGAGTAAAATAATATGTGAATAAATTCACCGAAAAAAAGTTAACATTTACTAGTTTCCTATCTAAATGTACATAGAAGTTTATACAGATGGAAAAGTAGATCTCATTGACGAAGAGACTTTCATTTTTCTACTGCTATCGAAGATGTGCTTCAATTTGAGCAAATATAGAGTCGTTGTTTAAGTTCATAGCATACGCATCTCTTGAATGCAACCTTGAGTCATCACATTCGTTCATTTTTTTCGCGCCTGAATCTATACAGCACGAGAATGAGTTTTGATAAGATAAAGTGATAAGCGAGCAATGCGTACGATAGCACAAAAGTAATATGAGATGTGCTGCTGACTACCTTTCAAGTTGGTGTCGTTAAGCGAGATGAATGCTCAGGGTAGATATTTCCCAACTATGGTTTAATGAGATAAACGCTTTAAAATTCCCTATCATCAATATGATAACGTTATCAGTTTATTGTTTTTGAAAATTACAGTTGAGAGATGTAAGCGGTGAGTTGCGGAGCATCATAGAATTGCGCTGCATACTTCAATGCCAATTACTGTACGAAATACCAATTTCTAGTTAGTTTTCTGATAAAACTTCTAACAGTTCAAAGCTGTTATGAAAAATTATGTTGGCCTATAAAAGTTCGATCATAAAGAGTAGGTTGCGGGAGCGTGACCTGATAGACATTGTTAGGTGGAAATAAGGTTAACATGGCAAGTTGTGGTTCCGAGTTTGAGAGACAGGTGAGAAAAACTAGTTTATGAGGTTAAACGAAAATTGGTAAAGAATAGATCGTACGGTTGAATTTGCGGTGTTGAAGGAAAGGTTGTGAAGTGAAATATGAAATGGTAGACAATGAATTCAGGTGGTGAAATGGGAGGCAATGTACGATAGGTCATAGCATCAAGGATGGAGTACTGAATAAAATGCCACAGAGGTGCCATAGAGATATTGGCTGCTTGAGGGTTGACAAGTGGCTCGTTGCATAGCTATGATGTAGGTGACGATCTGTAGGTTGTGATATGAAAGCCTATAGGTAAATGGGTTGCATGCATTATTAACTGTAAGATATAAGTATAGAATGGCAACTTTTTATCGCGTATTTGCGCCATTCAATAAGGATGGTGCTATTGTGGAACTGGTCGTTATGCAATGTTAAAACATGGCTCAGTAGGATTACGATGATATAAATTGGTGAATTTGTCAGCCACTCATTGTTGCTCCTCTAAAGTTTTCCTTTCGCAAGGTGGAGAATGATGGAAATATGAAAATAAAAATAAAAAGAAAACCATATAGAAAAAAGAATTCAAGCCACTGTCAATGAATAACACGTTGATTCTTCTATCGTCATAAAAGTTCAGACATTGTGACAAACACAAATTCTTCATTGCTCTCTTGTTGCACATTGCTGATTAGTTCTATGAACTTTTCGTGTTATTATATTGACCAATCATAGGTAAACAATGCGTAAATAACAAACGAATAAACAATTTATTTCGTTGGCTAGGAGGTCAGAGGTCAATAAAAATACTAAACAAGTAATATATTCTTTTATATGGATCCGATTTGTTGTGGTCTATAAATGAGTTGTGGATTATTTTGAATATATCTTATGGCATTCACTAAGTGCAAAAATATGTTCTGGTGAAAAAAACCTTAAAATTAATGATGTGCATCTTCCTTTTAGCCTAGCTACATAATATCAACAACTGGTAACTCATTTGTATTGGAGAATATGTCATATCGGTTAGATCGATTTGTGGTAGTGATTTCATAGACTTCCACAAATATATTCTCTTCCTGATTTCGTACACTTTTCTTTAGGTGAAAGTTGTATCACTATTGGATTAATTACCACTTAAAGCATGACTCATGAATTGCTAATCTGTGGGGATTTCTCAAGCATTATTGCCGTATATATCGTTAAAGTATATTTATTCTTATTTTATCAATTGATATTAGATGTTTATTCCGTGATTTCACGTAAGCAATGCTGTTTTTGGATGGTTTTTCTTTTTTTTTGCCCACACATTTCCTCATATTGTTACACTCTTTGCGTTTCGAATTTTTGCATTTCGTCTATTTCTTACCATTCATTAATTGATATTATAGTTAGCTTACTCCTTTTCTTCCGCTCTTTTTCATTATGTGTAAAGAGGGCCTTTCGTCTCTCTCACATATGTAATCTTTCCCATAACTGCTTGTTTCGTGAAAGCGCCATATCATTCAATCACCTCGTAGTAGATCGTTGAATAAACTGGAATTCAAAGTTTGCCCGCAATGTATTCTGTGTATGCGCGTAATGATGTCTCCTTAGAAGTGTGTGCATTTGTGTACGTGTGTGTGTATATGTGTGTGTGCGTGTATCATCTTCATTGCTGTTTGAAAATAACAATGCTTTGCATCTTGGAGGCAGTGCAGCACAGCAGCAGCAATAAAGCAACGGCGCCCCCCACATTGCTAGGAACCCATCACCGATCGACTGCTAGTCGCCAATCTATATATTGAATCGCTACGTTTCACGATACAACCGGCGAACAGAAGAAACTGATCTTCTTCGTAGACGATCATTGTACTCATTTCATGATCAGTTTCGCTTTTCCTCCGTTTTCATTTAAGTATTATTT